>BQNB010161222.1:0-12390 GCA_026074375.1 Tanacetum coccineum
AACCGTTTTCAGTTATAAAGAAAGGGCGCCAAAAGTTACTATTCACTCAGCGTCCCACTTTCACCCCCAGTAAAAAAACAAAGGGCTTTTGAAAATTAAAGGGTGCGATTGTCTATTCAAGTGGTCTAATATATAATGGCAGGGTTATTAAGGTCAAATCAAAGCATCTCATTGGTTCTCTCAAGTCCTAAGACACGTCAGCCATGGGAAAGCACAAATAATAGTGGGTTTTTATGCTAAACTCACTCACAAAGAAAGCACAAGCTGTCACATCAAGGAATAATAGCTTGGCAATCCTTGAGTGCACAATTTGATCAAACGGCCACGATTGATGCTCAAATGATTGGGAAATGAATGGCAGAGATTAAAGGATTGGAGAGCAAGGCAAGAGGGCTAAAATCTTCCTTAGCTGGCTATAAATAGAGCCTCACCTCTCTCACACACACTATCTAGGTTTTTTATAGTTTTTAGTCTAGCTTAAATTTCGTATTTTGCTTAAATGTAATTTTTCTTTAAATATTTTGTAATCTCCTTTTTAAGTAATGTAATCAGCAACTTTCATTAATAAAATTTAGTTTAAGTCATTCATAAGCTCTCTTTTCTTTTTATTCAAAAGCTCTCTTAATAAGCCAAATTGTCTCAATAAGCTAATAAGCTCATTTTAAGCTCTTTCAGTCTATAAGCTGAAATAGAGCTTATTTTAATTCAGTATTAATCTTACCTAAACCTTAAATCAGTTTAACGTATAATTATCATGGACCTTATTGGATATGAGCTTTTGGAAGGGGATCTTAACTTGGAAGAGATCCCAAGGACTTTACCCTAGCTTATCTAATAAGCTAGGGAGCTTGAAGCTGCCCTATTTGGGAACCTCTTGTTTAGCTAGAGGAGTTTGTAAGTTTCTCTTTCATTTCCTTTTATTCTAGCTTTAAATAGTGATTTCTTTGCTTTCTATATTCAGATCTGCTTATTTGCTTATTAAGCTTGCTTATTGTTGCTTATTTGTGTTTTATTTAGCTAATTAGTCTCAATAGTTTATCTGTTTTTAACTTTCTTAGTTTGAATCATAGTTTTTCATAAAATTGTCTTAAAAACCTCTAAAAAACCAAAAATATAGTAAAATAGCTTAAGTCTTAGATTATTGCTTATCTAGTTGTTAATTCATGCTTATTAAAGTTGTTTTAATCTATTAATTGTCTGGTATTAAGCATTTGTTTAATAGATTTCAAATTTAGTAGCTTAATCATAACTGTCATAGTAGTAAAGGGGTGTTTGGCATAAGTGTGTTTGACCTCTAAAAGTCAACATTACTTGTGCAATTTGCTTGAGTCAGCTGAGTTTTCATTTAAGATTAGTTTTCATTTAGTTTTTATAAGTTAGAGTTCAAAATTTCAAAAGATATGGCTTATTATCTTTGTTTTTACACCAGGGCAGTTTTTGACTATCTTTTTGCTTGTGAAATTTTGATCCAAAGCCCTTAAGGCTTGGATCTTGCTAGCATTGTGCTTAGACACACAATTTGAGTGTGTCTAAGTGCAAGGTTTCCCTTAGGAAACCTGTGATCCCACTAGCTTCCTTTACAACTTTGCTCTTTTAAGTTTTTAGTAATAAGCACTTTTAGAATTTGAGCTTATAATTGGATTTTGCTTGTAGTCGGGTTAGGTCCTCAGGGATTATTTTTGTAATTTTTAAATTTCTTTGTTATCTCAGTTAATTCTTCGTCTGTTAAGAGTTTTACTCCGTTAGTCCTTTTAGTAATTGCACTATTAGTCCTTTTGTTAAATCTTAGTTAAGTTTTAATTAGTTTTAATATTCTTATTAATAATTAGGGTTTAGTTTTAATTAGTTTAATTAAACTTTTGTAAAAAGATAAAAATTAGGGCTTTTATTTTTATAAAATTTCTGCACATTTTCTTTATTTAGTATAATTTTTAGGACTTTATTTTTTAATAATTTTAATTTTTTTTTATAGTTTTTAAGTAGTTTAAATTTTAGAAAAATCATATCTTTTAATCTAAAAAGACAAAAATAGTTTTTCTACAAGAACTTTAAAGCTCTATTATCTTTTCATTTTTAGGTTTAGCCACATCAAAAGCCATTATAAACTCTTTCCTTTACAATTTTGAACTAGTGTTTGAGTTTTTTATATCTAATGTTTCCTAAGAACCAAGGTTAAACCCCACTTTCCTTGAGGTAAGCTGAAAATAAGCTCTTATTATGCTTAATTAGTGGATTTTAAGTATAAGTCCTTACATTAAAGTTGTCCCTCCCTCAAGATGATTCTACATATCTTCTCTCTTTTAAGTTTTTTCCTAAAAAGCACTTTTAGTTCTTCACCTTATATTTAGCTTATTGGACTTAGTTGTTGTCGGGAGGAACGTCAGGGACCATTCTTGTAACTTTTTATTTTAGTGTTGTTTCTCATTAATCCTTTCCCTGTAAAATGTTTTAGCCACGTTAGCCCTTAAGTCTTTAACACAGATAGTCCCCCTAAGTTTAGTTTTAATTCTTTTATTAAGATTTAATTGAAGTAATTAGGGTTAGGTTTAAATAAGTTTAATGAATCTTATTATAAAAAGTTAAAAATTAGTGGCTATATTATTTTTAGTAATATTCTACAACACTTTCTTTATTTAGGATAATTTTTATAAAAATTTTAGGAATTTTATTTTTAATAGTTTTATAATTTTTATTATTTTTAATTATTTAAATTTTTTGAGTAATCATAACTTTTAATCTAAAAAGTCCAAAGAAAAAAAAGTTTTTCTTTCTCCTAAAATTTCTTTGTCCTATCTTAGGTTTAGAATTTTAGTTTACATTTTAGGGGTTAAAATTAGTTTACTTCAATTGTTTATTTTGTCTCGCGAATTAGTTATAAATGTGTTTTTAATTGTTCATTTTGAGTTTTGTGCCTTTAGATAATCAAATCATCCATGTAGCTTATTCAAATCAAAATCCAACTTAAAACGTGGTTTAAATTTCACTAGTCGTTGGGGAAACGACCCGGGTGATAAATAACCCGGTTTAAATATACATCATTTTTTATATTTATTAAAGAATAATTTGAAGAAGAATTATTTATCAAGGGTTAACTGGTAAAATTCTTAATTCTTCTTAGATTATATTAATATAGTAATTTTAAAGTATATAAAACTTATCACAATCATTAAACTAAAACGAATCGACCTTCCTATCATTGTCAAAGACAAAACCACCGTTCCTTTTCAAACGTTTGTAAATAGCTTCTTTCACGAGTTACAAGGACGTTATTGGTTTACCTGTTTTGCACATTTAACCGGGAGAGTTCCATTCCCAAGAAAGTCAATCGATACACTTGCCTGATTAATCATTCAAGATGTAATGTGTTTGAGACATTACCTACTATCGTATACAAACACGTTAAGAAGGCAAGTATGCAGCAAGTTCATGAACAAGTTCAAAATCAAGTTTCTGTGTATGTTCCGGAAGGGTTGATTCTGGAGAGGCAAAAGGCTAAAGAAGAGATGGAAAGATTGATTGCTAAAGCGATTTTGCAGGAACATGGAAATATTCAAGCTCAACATAGACACAAATTGAGAATGAGCAATTGCCAATGTCTACCTTCATGCAAAGTATGATGCATCTGTTCGAAATTATATGTCTGGCCATATTCTTCATGTTCATCCAGCTCAATCACAAACATCCTCTGTTCCAGAACAACAATATCAACTGTACCTTGCTATGAAAGTTGATCCTCAATTGCAACAACAAGACATAGCAATATGGTTGGCTCTCCAAATGAAGTTTGAAAGAAATACAGTACTACAAACTGCATGTAGAACTCCTGCCGTTCGCCCAAGAGATCAGGACAATCCTCATGATGATGCTCATCCTAAGGGGGAGAATAGTGCAAAAAGAGCTCCATAAGAAGACATCAAGAACGGAAAAAGAATATATATCAGGAGAGCGGTATCGTAAAAATGGACAAGTTTTTCAAGAGGACAAGCTCCATCAACATTAGGAAATCAAGATCAAGATGATGATTTTTATTTTTGGACTAGACTCTTAGCTTCGATGATGATGAAATAACCAAACATAGCAGAGTATCACAAGACAATATGGAAGAATATCGCCGCTGACCATTGATTGAAGATAAGCTTAGAAAGATGGATGATGAGATGGATAAGACATGAGATGTACTATTAGGAGATGAGCATCATATCACATTGATCAGATGAGAAGAATTCTTGAAGAGTGACATTGTCTGGAGAGTAAGAAAAGAAAGATTTGTGTCTCGGATCCACATCCACAAAGACCACACCATTAGTTTCATAAGCTATACAAAAGATCCTGAAGACTCCAGCATTATCTTGATTAAACAAGACCTTTTGTATTTAAAGAAAGGTAAAATTCTAGACCTGAAAAAAGTTTTGTTCACTATTCAAAAGTTCCATCAATTATCAGTCAAAACGATGATGATATTGAAGAACGAACTTCCAGATGGGTGAATAAGAGTGTAAAGAAATTCAATCCTTATGCTCGATATGGTGTTGAACATTGGAAGAATCCTCATGCGAAGATCTTTTACATAAGGAAACAGAAAGAGCCTGGAAAACCTAAGGTAGAGATTTATTTAAATTCAAAAATAGTTCAAGTCATCAAGACGTACTGGGAATTAGGTCATAAATACAAGTTTATCACAGAGATTGGTTGCATAGAAGAGCTAAAGATTGCTTCATATCAATTACCGAGCCCTGATTACAAGAATCTTAACAGACCGATATTTAGGACATATACATGGAAGATTATGAATGGTAAGATACCGGATTATGCAGATACAAGATTGCTATGGTCTTTATCAGTCTTTATTAGAAGTCCATTGATATGGGAAAGAGTGCATGACTTCCAACTTGGAATTGAAAGCTATCAACAGAGAGGTTAAAGTGTCATGCACATGCATACAATAACTTTTCCAGGAATAATGAAGAGCATGATATGTTCTCCATCATCTAAGACCTGTGCCATGGAATTATATACGACAAGTAGTAAGAAAGAGGAAACGTCGATGATACATAACAGAAAGCCATAAAGTTTTGGTGATGCATAACGTTAAATAGAGATATAGAAGGTCTGAAAGTTATAATAATGAGTCAAGTATGGGTACGTACAAAAACATCTCACCACAAGATGAAAGATCTCACCAAAGATGAAACATAATACTTGAAGTTGTTTGAAGAAAGATTGAAGCATCGAAGGCAGATGAGAAGATGTGAGATGTACGTGAATGGAAGACCACTTGGATTAAGAAGAGAACGCCCTGAATAATCGAACCTTAGGGGGAGATTGTTAGGATCATAAAAATTGTCGATTATGTGATTTTGTATTATTTAAGTCATTAATGTGTCTTTTAATAGTGTCAAAGTAGTTTGTAATAAGGTATATTATGCTAAAAGAATGAAATAGCATAATTACCAAAGTCTAGGGACTAGATGTGACAAGTTAGGAAAATAAGGAAGGGAAGCCTCCTTCCCTCTCCTATAAATACCCCTCTAATCTTCATTAGAGGGTGATGTATTTTGTAACAAACTCTTCCATTTTCCCTCCATTTTATAGCATTTGAATTTCAAATACTTGTCCTTCTCTACTATTCTCTCTATGCATTCATGTTAGATATGATTGATTCAAGATTCATGTGACCTATCAACTAGGACTTAGACAATAATGCATATAGAATGTCTTAGGACAATATGAGGATTTTAAGGGATAGTTAGTCCATTTCACTTTTAATGCTAGTAAGATGTAAGTCTTTGGTTCCCTAAGATAGAAATCATCCCATGAATTCAAAGTAAGTTGATGAGCTCAAAATATCTTTGGTTTTACTTTCTTGTATCCAGCCACATATGTATCTAGATAAGGAAATTGTATAAATTTTGAGTAATGGGTATAATTGTGGGTATTTGGTTGAGTCTAGATGGGTATTGGTGCTTCCGGGTATGCCTAAATGTATTTTATTGCAAAACGTAAACACTTTACGTAACCAATAAAAATAAAATGTACAAAGTTAATAATTATCCTCCAAATAATTACTTAATACTTGCTTGATGTAAACATTTAATTGTTTAATGCCCGTTTATATTGAACGATAATTTTTAGCTTACGCGATTTAACTTAACGATTTCTATTAAAAGCAAACACGTACAATACTAAAAATAAATAGTAAATTTATTGATGACATACAATGACTCTAAAACACGAGGTGTTATATCGCATACCTACTATGATGGAATATGATAGTTGGATTCGCATGTTATGCAACTTGAAGTACGTGAGCCTATTGGAGGCACACACATTAAGACACGAAGAATACGTTTATTATAAATATACTTCACGAAATATATTTAAATGTTCGTTAGCTTCCATAATTAGTTTATAACTAATTTAACGGATATTTAAATGTAAACCAAAGGGCCTAAATCGAACAAAACACAAACCTTATGGGTGCTTAAGGTTTAGCCGACCCATATTTGGATTCTTAAGGGGTGTTTGGGTAGAGGTGGAGGAGTTGGGATAAGGAATGAATTATGGTTTCCTTGTTCACCAAGGACTAGGATTGGGTGCCTATATAAACACCCACATCCTACCTCATTATTATCTATTCACCACCAAAAGAAAATCAATCGGTATTTTTTTCCTCCTAAAACCCTCAACCGAATTTCCTTCTTAAGGTTTTTAGTTTTCTTTTCTTTTCCTTCCCTACGATTTTCGGTAAAACCCTAAAGGGTTTTTCAGTTTGATTTGTTTCTCCTCAAGTTCGACAACAAGCTAAATCAACTAAAGGGTTTTGGTTTCAAGTTCTCCTAGCTTGACAACTATAAAACCCTAACTAGGGTTTTCGGTTTCTTGGTTTTTCACTTTACCGAATTTGGTAATACCCTAACTAGGGTTTTAGATTTTTGGTAAACTTCACAAAGGTTCTTTGAGATTTTCGGTTCAAGAAACAAAGTAATATACACTTGGTGTTTGAGACATGAAGTAAAGATTAGCATCTTGGCGTATTTATTTGACGTGTTGTGTGAGCAACCGTAGAGGTGGTAACTTAATCACCAAGATTTAAGATCAAGATTCTCATTTATTGACTTTTGTCATTAAACATAACGGTTAGTTTTTCTTTCCTTATTTGTGTGTTAATCTTTGATATCAAACTAGATCCATCCGTTGAGTACTCGTAGTTAACATGGTTTACTAGTTGTTAAATCCTAACAGTGGCATCACGAGTCAACCTCGTTTGGTGTTATGGGTTACACACTTATAAAACATGCTAGATCCGCATAAGAAAACTTTTATTTATTGTTTTGACCAAAAATTATGGCAACAATATGCAATTCTTGCCATAAAGAATAAATAAAAACCTAGAATCTTGGTATTATTACTAGCTAATATAGATTGAAAAGAATAGATTTATAATTAAAAGTTAATTAAGTTTCTTGAATCTTTTCTTTTCCCTGGCCTTAAGACTCACGCAATCATATTATATGATGGATATGGTGATCTATGTACTTTAGCAGAAAAACTAGTGAGAGTCTTTTGGTTCTTCGTTTGAGGAAGACTCGTATGAGAACTCGAGGCATTATGCGATTTACTGCTTTCAATATAGAGTTTGTCTTCACCTCATCCCCTTATTCTGTTTGTTTATTTGCTTATATGTAATATTCAATGTGACTAGTTAATATTTGCAAAAGACTTTTTGAAACTCTAAATGGACTAATACTTAAAGAGAAACTTGTTTTATTTAAACTGACGAGTTTGAGAGTCTAAGTGTCAACTTAAGTGGCTTACATCCGTTATATGCATATAAGATTTCCCACAACGAATTATTTACTGAATCTTGGGTTTAAATTTGTCTGTTTAAATTAAACACATCATTGTTTCACTCCTAGTGATGCACAGTTGTAGATGATAGGTTTCTAATTCGCGGTGAGTATGTGTATTATTGTGTGAGTTGTTGTGTGTGTGGTTAGTGATATTGGATATATAGGTAGAGATAGAGAGATAGAATTAAGATTGTGGTTAACTGATTGATGGGCAGTAGAGTGAGTTTTTTTTATTAGGTGTGTAAACTTGATTTGATTTAGTGTGTGTGTGGGTGGATGAGGCACTGTCTGTTTGATACACTTGGTTCGGCTTAATAAGATAATCATGGTGTGTGTGTGTGTCCCACGACGCTCGATATGAGAGTATATATAGATGATAGATTGATAGATAGAACCACTTTCTTCTCCCTGTGTTATATAACTATAGCTCTCGCGCGCGACACTTTATCCTACTTATCAATGATTGAATCAAATGTGTACTGATGATGTGTGTGTGTGTGTGTGATGTGTGGCTGGTAGCTCTCGCGCGGATCGCTCGCACGCATAGTATAGAGGGTTTAATGTACTTTATCGAGAGTGGAGAGAGATATAGTAGTGCTTTCAATATATTCAATATAGAGTTTGTCTTCACCTCATCCCCTCACTCTGTCTGTTTATTTGCTTATATGTAATATTCAATGTGACTAGTTAATATTTGCAAAAGACTTTTTGAAACTATAAACGGACCAATACTTAAAGTGAAACTTGTTTTCATTAAACCAAAAGATTCTTGAGAGTTTTTGTGTCATCTGGGTGTGGTTATCTATAATGTTGCACTTAAAAAACGTGACTTTCCATGACGAACTTACTCGAATCTTGGTTTAAATTTGTCAGTTAAATTACACACATAATTATTAACTCCTAGTGACCTGCTATGTTTTATTTGTAAAACTTGTTTTTGGATAAATAAATACGGACATGAAACTAAGAAACTCATTTTCTTGGAAATTTAAAGTACATGACATTGGCCAAACCTCAAACCCGAGGCATAAGATGAGACAAAACATGTACATGACATTACCATATGAATTACTAAAGTCATGTGTCTCATAAAACTAAGAGTTGCATTAACCATGCAATTAATGCACCCCGCTTACCTCTTACCCTACTTGTTTACACGTTGGTCAGACCTTCTATAATAAGTGGGAGGTCAAGTTGGATCTTAGTCTTATTAGTAATTAATTGGGTAGTTAATTCTTTTAAGAATTTAATTATCAAAAATACAAATTATCTGAACTTTTTTTGTTTGTAGATGACTACCACAGTCGTAAACAATTCGGTTTTCAGGGGTTTATTTGAGAAACAGAAATTAACTAGACCTAACTTTATCGACTAGTATCGACAACTTCATATTGTGCTATCAGCCAAAGATAAGTTAAACTATCTAGCGCATCCAATCCCTACTGCTCCTGTTCCAGCTTTTGCTGGACAACAAGTTCCTCCCGAAGCTCTTGCAGCTCACGCTGCATAGGTCAAAGGACAAAAGGAAATTGATGTTCTCATGCTTATGACCATGGAACCAGATCTCCAACGTAATCTAGAAAACCTTGGTGCATATGACATGCTACAGGAGTTAAAAACTCTGTTTTCTCAACAAGCAGAGCAGGAACTTCTTCAAACCGTGAGAGAGTTTTAGGCGTACAAGTAGGAAGAAGGACAATATGTAAGCTCATATGTTCTAAAGGTTAAGAGCTATGTAGACAATTTGGAGCGTCTATGTCATCCCGTATCACTAAGCCTAACAGTGAGCCTCATCTTGGTCTCTCTGCGAAAGGAATATGACACCTTTGTGCAAAACTGTAATATGCATGGCATAGAAAAGATGATAAATGAGTTGCATGCAATGCTTAAGCTACATGATCAAACTCTACCAAAGACAGATGCACCTGCACTTGATGCAATTAGAGCAGGCAAGGTCCAGAAGAAAAATAACAAAACAAGAAACCGCAATTGGCTGCTAGGGGAAACAATCAAGGGAAAAGGAAGTCTAAGCTTGCTTATGCTCCTAAACCTAAGATTCCTCCTCCACCTAAGAAGGAAAATCCTGCTAAGGACTTAGTCTGTCACCAATGCGGTGATACAGGCCATTGGAGCAGAATTGTCCCCAATATCTATCCGAGTTGCTAAAGAACAAAAAGCTATCTCAGGGAGCTAGTACTTTAGGTATCCTTACTATGGAACTCTTTTATTTTCCTGGTAAATCTTGGGTATATGACACGGGTTGTGATAAACAAATATGTAATACTACTTAGGGGCTCAGGGGAAGTAGGAAGCTGATGCCAAGAGCTTTGAGTTTGTACATGGGCAATGGTCAGCGTGCAGCCGTTGAAGCTATTGGATCTTATTATTTGTGTTTCCCTAGTGGATTAGTTATTATTTTGCACAATTGTCATTATGCTCATTCTATAACTAGAGGAGTTATTTCAGTTTCTCATTTGTATGGCGATGGTTTTATTAACCATTTTAATGGAAATACAATTTCAGTTTCTAGGAATAATGTGGTTTATTTTAGTGCCGTTCCAAGGGATGGTATTTATGAAATTGATTTGTTTAATTCTAATACAAATAATAGTTCTATGTATGCTGTTAGTAATAAAAGAGCCATGTTAAACTTGGACTCTACTCTCTTGTGGCACTGCCGTCTTGGACATATTAGCAAGAAATGTATTGAGAAGTTGCAACATGATGGACTTCTTAATTCAACTAACATTAAGTCTTTTGAAAAGTGCGTTTCATGCATGTCTGGAAAGATGGCACAGAAACCTTATTCACATCAAGCGGAATGGGCTAAAGATCTACTTGGACTAATACACACCGATGTATGTTGCCCATTTAGAATTGTGTCAAGACAAGGAGCTAACTACTTCATCACTTTCACTGAAGACTTTAGTCGTTATGGTTATGTTTACTTGTTAAAGTATGAACATGACGTGTTTGAAACCTTTAAAGTGTTTCAAAAGGAAGTAGAAAACCAACTCAGGATGACCATAAAAGCGCTATGTTCTGATCATGGGGGCGAATATATGAGTCAAGAGTTTTTGGATCATCTTAAGGAGCATGGAATTATTGCCCATCACACTCCTCTTTACACGCTACAACATAATGGTGTGTCTGAGAGGAGAAATAGAACCATACTTGATATGGTTCGCTCCATGATGAGTCAAACAATTCTTCCAAAATCCTTTTGGGATTATGCCCTTGAGTCTGTTGCGCGCATTCTCAACATGGTTCCAACTAAGAAGGTTGAAAAGACACCATATGAAGTATGGCATGGGCAAGCCCCTAAGATGTCTTACTTAAAAGTCTGGGGTTATGAGGCACTTGTTAAGCGATATACTCTTACCAAACCTGACAAATTAGAACCCAAATCTATTAAGTGTATCTTTTTAGGATACCCAAAGGAAACAATGGGTTATTCTTTCTACTACCCACCCGAGAACAAAGTATTTGTTGCTCGGAATGCTGAATTTCTTAAGGATGATAGTATAACTCAAGAAGCAAGTGAGAGTTTAGAAGATCTTGAAATAATTCAAAAAGAAGATACGCATCCTTCTGAAAAAACTAGCATACATCATGATGAGGGTGATCAAGAAATTGATGAACCTCAAAGTGATGTAATTCCCATTCGTAGGTCTACAAGGACATGACATGCTTCAGATCGAATGTGTTTATACATTGATGATGGGGAGTATGAGCTGGGGGGTCTTAATGAACCCGGTAACTACAAAGCTGCATTGTTGGATCCGGAATTAGATAAATGGCTAGATGCTATGAATGTAGAAATGAAATCTATGAAAGATAACGAAGTTTGGGACTTAGTTGATCTTCCTCCTAACGGTAAAACCATTGGTAGTAAATGGCTCTTCAAAAAGAAGACTGGCATAGATGGTGCTGTACATACCTATAAAGCTCGTTTAGTAGCGAAGGGCTTCACTCAAACCTACGGGGTTGATTATAAAGAAACCTTCTCTCCTATTGCAGACATTAGAGCTATTAGGATTCTTATAGCCATAGCTGCATTTTATGACTATAAGATTTACAAATGGATGTCAAAATTGCCTTCCTCAATGGACATCTCTCAGAAAAGGTTTATATGGTGCAACCTGAAGGTTTTGTCAATCCAAAATATCCAAACCGAGTATGGAAGCTCAAGCGTTCCATTTAGGGACTTAAGCAAGCATCAAGGCAATGGAATAAATGATTTGATGATGAAATTAAGAAATTTAGTTTCACTCAAAATCATGATGAGCCATGTGTATATATGAAAGCTAGTGGGAGTAATGCCACTTTCCTAATCTTATATGTCGATGACATATTAATCCTACATTGGAAGGTGTTTTGCTATAAAAGATCTAGGAGATGTTGCATATATTCTTGTAATCAAGATCTACAGAGATATGTCAAAGCGGTTAATTGGTTTATGTCAAAGTGCTTATATTGAGAAAATCTTTAAAAGATTTTACATGGAGAATTCCAAACGTGGAAGTATCCCCATGCAAGA
>BQNB010161223.1:0-14705 GCA_026074375.1 Tanacetum coccineum
TGATTTTTGATTTTTTTTTACTATTATATATTTTATTATATATTATATATATTTAGTAGAACTAAAAATTAACGAATCAAAGTACCTCAGCTTACTTATGGAAGGGAAGCCAGAACTGGATGGGCTTCCATAACCACACCAGCTTATCCTAGGATAAGCTGGAGCTTGTTGAGTAGCTCCTTGAGCTTTATTAAGCCTTGTTTAAGCTAAGGCTATTGTAAGTTTCTCAACTTATTTTTTTTATAGCTTAAATCTGCATAGTAGCTTAATTCTGCTTATTTTTTTGTTTAAATCTGTTTAGTTTAGCTTATTAATGCTTATTATAAATGTCAGATGCTTATTATGTGTAATTGTTAGTTTAGAACTTAATCTGCTTGTTATTTCTATAAAACAGTTTGAAAAATGAAAAAAATAGTAGCATAGTATAGTAGCTTATTGATTCTGCTTATTTGCTTATTGATAATTGTTCATTAAGTCTGTTTTTAGCTTTCTAGTATTCGGTATAAAGACCTTATGCATTAGATCTGAAATTTATAAGCTAAAAATGAAAATTATCAAGTTAAGAGGGTGTTTGGGTCAAGCAGCACTAATTTGATCATTAGTGCAGCTAGACTCATTTTTATCCATAAATTGTTTTCAACTTTCATTATACGGTTTTTAAAAGTGAGGATTTCATAGTTTTATGAAGGCTTAGGATAGTTTTTTCACCATAGAAAAAAAAAAAATTAGTAAGTATTATTTGCATCTCTTAGTCTAAGTTTAAGTCTTATTTTTTTTTTTTTTTTTTGTTCCATTAGCATTTTCACTCCAATTTATCTCTAGGTGTTAATATTGCTCATTTTGCATTTAGCTTAGTGTTTTAAAGTTGTAGAAACTGAGTCCTATAACCTGCAATTGATGGATTAAGAATTGGTTCATATAGTAGTCAAATGCATCAATAGGGAAAACAGAGACAAAAATGCCTTTTTCTTGCTTAAAATTAAGTGGTACATATAGAAATTTGGTCTTGATTTCAGCACACAAGTAGTTTTTATGTCAATTCTTAATTAGCTTTAGCTTATTCTCTTTAAAAAATTCATTAACTATCTGTTTTAAAGCTCAAAATAAGCATTTTGTCTTTCTAAATGAAAAGAAACCAGCAGGCACTAAGTTTCAAAAAACCATTTTACACTTAGCTTTTCTTTAAGTTTTTATTTTCTAATTGAGTTTTAAAAGTGGTTTTAAGTAGATTTGAGTCAAGCTTTTAGGACATATAAGCAAGATATTCCATAATGTTCCATTTCTTTAGTTTAAAATAAAAGCCCAAAGTAGCTATGTTGTCTGTGTGGTTTTTAGTATTTTCACTAAGTAGCATCTATTTTTAAGTCCTCAGCTTATGCTTCCTTCTTGTGCTTATTTCTAGATTAGAATTGAGTTTTATTAAGTTAGTCTTAGCTAAATTTTTGTCCCTTAGCATACTTAGTCATTTCCTAGAAGGCAGGCATAAAAGCTAGCATAACTAACTCTAAAGTTAGTACTTGCTGATCTTATTAAGCTTATTTTTCTTAAATTGTTTGTTCATTTATTTCAGAACTAGCTATTAGGTTAAAGTTAGTTGATATAGCTTAATTGATTTTGTTCTAGCTATCTTAGTTTTTAGCTTATAAGTTTTGAACAAAAGTAAAGAAAAGTATCAAGTGCGTTCTGTCTGTTAAGCTCATTTAATGGTGCTGTCTCGATTAGCTATACGAAAAAGTTATGTTTTCACAAAAATAGCTTAATATATCTGTATTACAACTTTGCTTTGTAGTTTTCTGCAAACATATAAAAAAGGGGAAACTAAGGAAGTCGGGGGTGAGCAAGACTCGAACCCCCGACCTCAACCTAGCATCAACCCTTTTATAAACCTCACAACACACACCCTCACCAACGTGTCATTGGGACTTTTACGTCCAACTTTGCACAAACAAACCTTTTAACCCTTTTTTCAGTTTTTGTTATATTAAGCACTTCGAGTGCTTATTTGATTTTTCCCGTCTTATTTAGTTTAGCTTATTAAGTTTTGACATTTTTCCTGCATTCTGTTTACTATAAGCTATTTTTAGTATTTTTCTTAGATTTTTAACTCAAAGTTTAGTATTTTTAATCATTTATTTTTGTTAAAAACGTTAAAAATTCATAAAAAATGGAAAAATAATCAAAAAAATAATTTTCTTTTTTTTATAAAATTTTCTTTTATCATAATCTAGCTTAGGTTCGAAATTTACTTCAGTAGGGTTAATATTTTGAAAGTGCAATTTTTAAAGAACGGGATTCGATCCCCGATCTCGTTTTTTTTCGTTTTCAATCTTTTACCACTCTCGTTTTAAAATTTCCTTAGCATTTTCTTTTAAATAGTCATTTAGGATTAGAAAAAGTTTAGAAAAGCATTTAGGGTTTAATTTTAGTGTTTTTGCTTATTTTTCGTGTTTTATTTTATTTCCCGGTATCGTTTTTTTCGTAGTTAGATCTATTTGTGCCTTTATTTGCTCACTATTAGGATTTTAGAAAACAAATCATCTTCGAACCAATTCAGTTCATTGTCCAAATAACAAACGAGGTCTCAATTTCATAAATCTTTAGGAAAACGACCCGGTAATCACTTACCGGTTAAACGTGTAGTTTTTTTTGTAATATTTTTCCTACTATCTTTGTCCTCAAGGGTAGTTTTGGAATTTTCTATACTAGATATTATTATACGTATTATAACTTTACATTTCGAAACATCAAAATGGCGCCGCTGCCGGGGATTTGTGATTAAGATTTCTTCGTTTGCATTTGTCGATCGTGATTTGAAGAACCTTTCGTCCTCGAAAGTTACGCTTTTGAGAAAATCAAAAATAAAAAAAATAAAAAAATATTAAAAGTAAAAAAAAAATCTTTTCTTTTTAGTATAAGTAGAAGATTAATAAATAAGAAAAATACAAAAATATTTGCTCTTCTGGATTTTTCGATTTATTTTCTTGTGAATTCGTGAAATTAAGAAATAAATTTTTTTACCGTTTGTGTCACTTACAAAAAAAGGTGCACCTCTTTTGTAAAATTTATTTTACTTAAGGGAGTTACCTTAAGTTTGTTGATTATTCGGTAAACAAATATATTTCCTTTTCTCATTTCTTTTATCATTTCATTTGTTTGTTTAGTGCATGCGCACTAGAAATTCCAATTTTCCAAATAATTCAAACGTAACCATTCCAAGACGTCGAAATAGAGGACGTGCTCCAAACATAGTCGAACCCGAGCTTCGTACTATCGTTGAAATTGCACCAATGGCGGAGCGTACAATGGAAGAGATACTCCGTGCACCCACGGAAGGGTATGGAGAAGCTATCGTTTTACCGGAAGTTAATGCGGATCATATTGAGATTAAGACAAATTTGTTACAACTAGTTCAAGCTAACCCGTTTCACGGATATGAGAGGGAAAATCCCCATGCTCATATCAATAGTTTCAAAAGGATTACCTCGACTTTACGATTTAGAGATGTGCCGAATGATGTTATTAAGCTTATGATGTTTCCATATTCGCTTGAGGGGAACGCTAGATTGTGGTACGAGAAAGAACCACCAAATTCGATCTTGACTTGGGAGGATCTCGTAACCAAATTTGTGAATCAAATTTTCCCTCCTTCAAAAACCACTCACTTAAAGAATGAAATTTCTCGTTTTACACAAAAATTCGAGGAAACTTTTAGTGAGGCATGGGAACGATTTAAGGAAATGCTTAGAGCTTGTCCTCACCACGGATTTACGGAGTTAACTCAAGTTGATACCTTTTATAACGGTTTAAATGAGAACGATCAAGACTCCTTAAATGCCGCGGCGGGTGGAAATCTTTTGAGTAAGATGACTAGAGAAGCGTTGAACATAATTGAGAACAAATCAAAAGTTCGTTATTCACGTAATAAATCGAATATTTCTAGGATGAATACGACTTCTAAGGAAAGTGTTAGTAAAACAGATGAGAGAATTGATAAGCTTGCAGATCAAATTTCGACCTTAGTTGAGATTGTTTCTAAAAAAGTTATCACTCCCGCTCCAGTTAAAGCGTTTGAGGAAATATGTGTAACATCCGAGAATTTTCAAATTTTTGAATGACTATTTCAATCGTTGACTTTTAGTGTCTGGCTTGACTTATAAGAAGGTTCTTACAATCAAGTTAACCCTCCAAACCGTGTTAGTAATCAAATGGCACCACCAGGTTTTGCTCCGGTGCAAAACAATGGTCAAAATAGGAAAAATAATAATCAAGGTCAAGGAATAATTTTAATCGGGAAATAATTATCATGGTAACAAGGTTTTTCAAGCTCAAAAACAATCAGCCCAAAATTTCAAAATCAAGGATTTCAAAACCCAACATTTTCAAGTTTCCTAAAAATCATGTTCAACAAAGAGTTTTTCAAATGAGTTTTTCAAGTTACAAGAGAATCTAATGATCAAATAATGAGAAACAGCAAAATCACATCATTCCGAGAAAGGAAAAGTTAAGATGAAATTAAAACACTATGAAGACTCAACAAGCCGCTTTATGAATCAACCAAAAATTTTTTCAAACTAACTTGCAGAAATATGTTAGTGGATTTCTTTCCAAAACCAAGGCCTCACTTTGGAGTACTCTTCCAAGTAATATCATTCCAAACCCGAAGTGATAGATGAAAGCGATCACTACTCTCGAAGTGGTGTTGCTTACGAGGACTCTCAATTCCCTACTAATCGTTCTCTAAAAAGGTAGTGAAACCGAGAAACCGAGGAACAACGGATAAAGAGCAAACAAAATTTCCCAAGGAAGTACGCTCACATCCCACCTCCGGTTAATCCCATTCCGATTCCGGAACCCGATGTTCCGAAGACTTTACCTAAGCCGAATATTTCGTATCCTTCACGACGTAATGATTAAAAGTTCCGTGAAAAAGCTTCTTATCAAAAAGAGAAGATTTTTCAAATGTTCCAAGATTTACGCTTTGACATAACTTAGCAGAGGGGGGGGGGGGGGGGCCAACCGCTTTGTTTTTTATGCCAAGATTTGCTCCTACGATTAGGAATTTGCTCATGAATAAGGAAAAATTGCTTGAGTTAGCTAAGATACCTTTGAACGAGAATTGCTCGGCGATGCTCCTCAAAAAGCTTCCCGAAAAGCTTAAAGATCCCGACAAGTTTCTTATACCATGCAATTTCCCGGGAATGGATGTATGTCACGCCTTGGCCGATCTTGGCCTGAGCATAAATCTTATGCCCCTTTCCATTTGGAAAACAATATCCTTACCTGAACTTACCCTCACTCGGATGACTCTTGAGTTAGCGGATTGATCCATAACTCATCCTAAAGGACTCGCCGAAGATGTTTATGTCAAAGTGAGAAAGTTCCACTTTCCTACCGACTTTGTTGTTGTAGATTTTGAAGCCGATCCTCGAGTACCTCTCATACTTGGGAGATCCTTTTTAAGAACCGGTCTTGCCTTAATTGATGTTTATGGAGAAGAAATAACCCTTCGGGTTGATAACGAAGCCATATCCTTTTTGAGGACCAGCCGTGCCTTAATTGATGTGTACGAAGGAGAGCTTATTTTAAGGGACGGGGATGAATGATTAATTTTTCATGTCGATAAGCATCCTCAAAAGCATGCAAAAGAGTCGATTAAAATGATTAATTTCATTAAGGATAGTTTTGGAGAAGTTTTAAGATTGAAGAAATCAAATTATTTTTCAAGTGGCAGTACCACTCCATTTTCTAACTCTCGTCCTCGTCTCACATCTTTTGAGACTAGCGATTCTCTTCTTGAGGAGTTCGCCGATGAACTCGCTCTTCTTGACCCATTTGCACTGGGAAATAAGGATGTTGATGTTGAAGCCGAACTTAGAAAAATTGAATTGTTGCTTAACCGTGATCCATCAACAAATTTTTCACCTAGGATTATATTTGATCCTAATCCCGAAAGGTTTACCAACGAACCTTCTCTAGTTTGCTTACCTCCACCGGGAGATGAATGTGAGTGTAATGTGCCCGATTCTCAAACAATTAATTTTTTGACATTTTCTAATCCTCTTTTCAACGATTCTGCTTCTAGTAATGACAAGTCAAGTCATGAGGAGGTTACTCACGAAATGAGTTTTATAACATATTTGAACCCTCTTTTTGATCTTGACGAGGAAATCATTTCTAGTGAGTTTAATCCAATTCATAATGAAGTCTTAGATTCTATTTCGAAGAATGATCATTTTGATGCCAAATCGTATCTTCCTAAATCACCTCTCAATCATAATACTTTGATAGTTTTCTCTCCTAGAAATGATCCTCTCGACCATGAGTTCACCGGCGAAATCATCATAAATCCTTCAAGAATTGCTAGAGAACACGAGGAATATATTAGTCGAATGTGGTTGCTATGCAGGAGGATGAGAAAAAAATTAAGCTTCAGGTCATCGGAAAATTGCATGCTAGTCTAAATTGTTCATCGAGTCTCTTCCCATATTCTATTCCCGTTCCAGGATAGTGACTCTCTATAGGGAAGAGATTGATATATTTCCCGGTCCAGATGATTAATTGCCGCCAGAAAATTGAGAGAGATGAATATGACTCAGATGTGACGGAAAATTTCAACCATGATGAGCAGTTTGAATTCACACACCTTTTTTCCCGTGAAGATGAGTGTTTCGACATCAGGAGGCGATAATTGACTTGAGATCGATGCTTTTCTAGCTATCGAGTTCCTAGTTTATTGAGGAAGGATATTATGACTCGGAGGAGACGTATTCTATCTTGAGAAATTACTTATTGATGACACCACCCATAATCTCTTTCCTGAGGTGTTATTCGATCATGAACCACAATGCTTCAAGGATGAATCCGAATTTGATACTTTGAAAAATATGGTTAAAACTTTTGATCCCGGGATTTACGAGAAAACTTTTTCTCCATCATGTGTGAGATTATCATCTAAGGACCACCATTATCTTTTCTTCACAATTGTTGTCCAAATCCTTTTTACTCATCATTTGAACTTTCTTTTCTCCTTGAGAGGTGAAGGACCCACCATTTTTGACCCCGGCATTCGCTTTTCATTTTTCTTCTCAAGAGCCGGTGGCAGTTAAATGTTCAATGGAATTTTGTTTTTCCACTTGTTTCATCCCCAAGGAGAATGAATTTCGGGGATCGAGTCAAGCTATGTGACTCGGTTACCAAAAACAAAGCGCTTCGTGGGAGGCACCCCATGCTTATCCATTTTTTTTTTTCTTTCTTATTTTTAATGTGATGTGAGAGGCTTGTACTCTTCGATTCTTGTTGGTTATGCTTGTGATTTTTGTGGATGGACCTTAAAATTTTTGAAGATCTCGTGTTCGGTGTTTTGTTCCCGTCCACCTCGAGCTTCCCGAGCCTTTGTTGCATTAGTTTGGGGAAATCCGATATCCTAAGGTTATTATCGGACTATCAGTTAGCTTTTAGCATACCTATGATAAACAACTGAGATTTTTGGATACTTTCTCCATGCTTGGGTTATGATTCGAATTATTGAGTTTCTAGTATGGGGTTTTTAAGTCTTAGGCTAGGAAAAACATTGAGGACAATGTTTAAATTATAGTATGGGGTAGTTTTTATATTCTATATGATCTTACCTACCCTTTGCCCTTGTTTCTCAGTACCCCGTTGCCACAAAAATTTTAGAAATTTAAGCCTTAATATCTAGTTTATTGTCATAAATACTATAAAAAAAATAATAATTATATATAGATATATAAATATATATTATATATATATATTATATTATATATATATATATATATATATATAAAGTTGTTGAAAAATAAAAAAAATAGTTGACACGAATGTAGGCTTTTCGTTGGTGAGAATGAAAAGTAAATTTTGACCCGACCGGTTTTATACCTTAGCTTTCTCCTTAAATGTAAATAGATTGATTTTGCTAATCTTTTATACAAGGAACTATAAAAAGCAAGTCTAGCTTACAAAAGTCAAGACTTTGCAAGTTCCCATAATTGATTTTAAATATGCGAAGATCAATTTATTAGAATTGAGATTGTTGCCAGTCTATGTGACTTGTTAAAGTGCCGATCTTAATTCGTTAGGCTAAGTATTCACGAGTTTCTTTATTAGAAATTTTAAATTATGAAGAACAAGAGATGATAGAGTAGAATATAAGTTTTGATGCTAAACATAGAATAGTTGGATTTCTTTAAGGCTCATAAGTGTTAATTGTGGCTTTTTCTCCCATTAGCTTGTTTCACCTTTATATATAATTGTTGAATAAATAAAGTTTCTTTGGTTTTTGCGATTCTTAGTTTAGATCACTTCGTAGAGATTCCTTCTGGTGAAAGTAAGGTACACATCGAGGTTTTGTCAGTGTTGTGGGGAAATAGACTCCTGGACCATGGTCGGCTCGCATACCGATGTGGCAGTTGTTAAAAGACCACAGGATTTAAAATTTGGCTATAATAATAATAAATATGAAATAAACCGAAGCCGAAATAAGACTTCTGGATCATGGTCGGCTCGCATACCGATGTGACAGTCGTTTAAAGGGTGGAGGTAATAATAATAATAATAAAAACTGTGGGCTGATAAAAGTTTACTACCTCTTGCCGGCTCACAACCGATGTGGTAGTCTTCTAAATAAGGCACATAGTAATAATAATCCGAGACTGATAAAAGTTTGCTGCATCTTGCCGGCTCACAACCGATGTTGCAGCCTTCTAAAAGGTCGAGGAAATTACCGAGGTCGAAATATGTTTGCTGCATCGTGCCGGCTCACAACCGATGTTGCAGCCTTCTAAAGGACCGAGGTTTAATATTGTGGCAAATAATAAAGCCAAATTCGACTCCCGGGGTTATCTAATTAATTTTTTTTTTTTTTTAAGCCTCCGTCTCTGGACTCGTAGTTGAGTTGTTTCGGATGAAATAAAAAGGATAACCCCTAAATTATGCGAAATTAGAACCTTAATGTGAACCTTATTTTCACCACAACGTCTCTTTAAGAAAAGATTTCAAGCTATTAATGGTCTAAACTGGGTTTACTTTATTAATAAGGACATAATTTATTTGTCAATAATAATAATAAAATCCTTAGAGGAAATTAGGAATAAGGGAGGAAAAGTAAGTACACAATTAGTTTTTATGAGTAGTGTTTAGCATCATTAACTTGTATTTTGCAATGATCTTTTTTTTAAGCGCTTGGATTGGAGAGGTGAAAGTCTTGGACGATGAATTTATCCATTTAGACACTTTTTGGGCTTTTTGTCCGTGATCCTAAAAGTTATCATGAATATATGAAAAGAAATACATTTATGTCTCACAATGAATAAGTTGTAAGTTGTTAAATTAGAAAATCATAACAATATGGAATAAATGTTTTGAAAAATGGGAAAATAAGGTATTTTAAAGCTTGTGATTTCCTAACTCTCTCCACAAAAGTCTTTGCTACTTTTCAAAGATTTAGTTTGGAGAAGTTTTGAGGTATTTGGTTTTAAGGCATATAACATTGCGTGAGGACACGATAAATCATCTTAGTTTGGGGAATTTTTGACAGTGAGAATTCACTATCCTTTTCTACCAAAAATGCAACTAAAAATGAACAAATTATGCTTGTATATTGCTTGTTTTGTCATTTGTGATGTGTAGGTACGGATATTGCAAAAATCATAAGAAAACGATCAAAATCGGGCAAAAACGAACACGGGAACGGATAGAGTGCACAAGAGCCCGGGAGTTTCCTAGCAAAGGGTCTACAAAGTCAACCTTGGTCATACCATTGTCAACCACAAAAGACAAAAAACCTCCAAATTACCTAAATGGAGCCTTAATGTTAAAACCAATTTCACAAAAAGCCCTAAATTGATAACACCGTTAGTCCTTTGTTAATAAAGACTAACGGTCGTTATCTCTTTATAACCAAAACCCTTAAATCCCTAAACCGATCCCAGATACACCGGCCCATTCTCTTTTTATAAAAATCCTAAGCCCAAGTCAACGCCCCATTTCCTCCGGGTCAAACACAATCGTATAAAATTTAGGGGGCGGGAAAAACTGTTTTACTGTTCATCGTCTCCCCCACTTTACCCAGCTTAAATTAAACCCAAATTAACCCACACCCTTTCAATTAATGACGTGGTCAGAAGATTATTAGTACTAAGCTACACCTCAGCCAAGCAAAACGTCACCAAAGCTTTTGATTGGACAACTCAGACAAGGGAATGCCATGCGGGCTCAAAAGAAACACACCTTATTGGGAATTTTTGCACTAAAAACAATGCAAAAGAAGCACAACCTTCCAAAGATACAGGATTGCAAGCTTGACAATCCGTGTGCTCACAATCTCATCCAAGGGCTAAGAAGGAGCATCCAATGATTAGATGAAAATGAAGGGCCAAGATCAGTTTGCAAGAGGAGCGTATATGAGAGCCTGAAAGCTTCGCTCAGCCCTTATAAATAGAGCTCACCCCCTCACTCATAATTAACTAGTTCTTTTCAGTTTTAGTGTAGCTTATAGAATTAGCTTATGTAATTTTTCTTTCAAATTGTTTTTAGCTTATTGTTTTCACTTAATGTAACCTTCATTTAAGCTTGTAACCAGTTTTAAATTAGTAATAAAAGTTTGTTTTTCTTATTAATGAATTGTTACTTTATGGTTTCCTTTAATTCAAAACTATTTGATTATGTTGTCCTTTGTTAACATAAGCTCTTTAAGCTCTTTAATCCAATCATAAGCTGGATAATTACTCAACTAAGCTCTCAAAAGCTTAGTTGAGCTTATCTTATTCAAATCCACAATCAAAACACCTCAGCTTATTCTTGGAAGGGAAGCCAGTAATGGAAGGGCTTCTAGGACCTCACTAGCTTATCCTAGGATAAGCTGGAGCTTGTTGATAGCTCATAAGAGCATTTAGAAAGCCTTGTTTAGAGCAGACGCTTATGTAAGTTTTCATTTTCCTTTTCGAGCTCTTAAACTGCATTATAGCTTAATTGTGCTTATTTTCTACTTATTACTGTTTAGTTTTGCTTATTTGTGCTTATTATAATTGTTTTATGCTTAATATGTTAGATTGTTAGATTAAAATCATAGGTACATTGTTATGTCTATAAAACAGTGAAAAAACCCAAAATAGTAGCATAATTCATTAGCTTATTGTTCTGGCTTATTTGATAATTGAAAAATATCATTAGGTATATTTTAAGCTAAACATTATCTGGTATTTGAGATTTTTTCTTTAATCTAAAAATTATAAGCTTAAAATGATTTTTAACAAGTTAAAGGGGTGTTTGGATAAAGGCAGTACTAACTAAAGTTAGTACAGTCCAATCATTTTTGGTCCTTTAATTTGATTTAAACCTTCATTTTGAAGTTTATAATGAAAGGGAATTAGAATTGAGTAAGTTTAATTCAGTTTTTTCATTATTTAGTAAGTAGAAAATTTTAGGAGTCTGTTAGAATTAGCTTATTTTCTTTGGAATTAATAAATTCAAGTGGGTTCTAGTTCTTGTTATCTCTAATTTTGCATTTAGGATTTTTGTGTTTTAAAGTCTGTAGAAACTAAATTCTTTAGACTGCATCTAAAGTTGTTTTGAGTTTTTGGTTATAATGTGTCAATTGCATCAGATACTTAAAACTGACAAATGACCCTTTTTCAAGTTGAAGTTTCAGCAGGTAAAAATAGCTTTTAGAATTTTTAATTTTATTCCCAAGTAGATTTTAGGTAATAGTAGATCTATTTCAACTTATTTTGCTTTTAAAAGTTCATTAAGCTATCTGTTTTTAAGCTTAAAATTAGCAATTTGCCTTTTCAAAACCAAAAGTAACTCATCATGTATTGAGTAAATAAGCTATTTTCAAATAGCTTTTTCTATGTCCATTGGCTTTTTAAAATAGTTTTTAAGACCTGTTTCAAGTAGCTTATTGGTCACAATTTAAGTAGGTATAAGGCTTATAGTCACAAGGATCCATTAGCTTATCTAGAAATAAGCATAAAATAGCCTCGAGGGACTGTTTAGTTAATAGTTTTCATCAAGTGCTTATTTGAGAGCTTTAGCTTATAGCTTTACTTTTCTAGCTTAAATCTTGCTTAAAATTGTTAGTTAAGATAGTTTTAAGCAGTTTGTAGCTTATTAGGTCCAGGATTTAGCTTATGAGTCTTTTCATTGAAAAAAACAAAAACAAAGCTAAATTGCAAGTTAGCTTTCTTCATTAAGTCTTTCATAGCTGTATTAGATTTCAAACTCCTTTTTGATTAAAGTTTTAGATAGTGCTTAGACTAAGCTTTCCATAGGTATAAACTAGATTTTCATAAGGTTCCATTAGAGTGCTTAAGAATAAGCTTAAAGTTACTAGTTTAGACTATTTGGTTTAGATTAAGTGCTTATTTGATTTTTGCATTTAGTCATTTTTAACCAAAAAGCCAAAAACAACTAAGTGTAGTCTGCCATTTGCATTTACTTTTTCTAGCTTATTCCTTAATTTAGTTTGCTTAAATTTTGCTTATTTGTGTCATTAGCTTATAGTACTTAAACTGTTTTTAGCTTTCAACTTAATATCAATAGCTTATTAGTGATAAATCTTGGCTTAAAAAAAGGGTTCATGTCCTTTAAAGCCCTTTAAGTGCTGCTTTGTTTAAATGCCTTTCATTTCATGCCAGCTTAATTTATTTGCTTATTGAAGACCTTTGTGCTTATTTAGTCTTAGTATAGATCTATTTTCAGCTTATTTGTTCTTCTGTTGCTTTTTGAGTCCTAAAAATAAGCTAGCAGTTTAGTTAAGTTCCTTTAGTATAATTTTTTTAAACTGTCATTTTTAATTTCTTATTTCTAGCTTATTATTAAGTTCTGTCAAAAGTCCATTTATTAAAGTTGCTTATTTCCATTTGGTTTATAGCTTATTAAAAAGTAAAAATAAAAAAAATGATTTTACAAAAAGGGAAGCCACAGGGTTCGAACCTGTGACCTCCCCCTTTCTCATAGCCAACATTTTAACACACCACACACTGCCAACTCGCCCTTGGGTCTTTTTCGTTATAACTTCACACCACTTTTCTTTTATCACCTTTTTGCCAAATAAGCTTTCAGCCCTATTTTGCTTATTAACAGCTTATTCCAATAAACTGTGTGAACCATTTTATTTTTCCTAGGCTTAGAGTTGTTAAAAGTACTTTTCGTGAATTTTTCAGTTTTTTATAAATTAGTTTAATATTTTTAATAATATTTTTAGATTAAATCAGTTTTTAATTCATAATAAATTATATAAAAGTCAAAAAAATATAATTCTTTTTTTTAAAATTATTTTTAATCATTTAGGACATTTAAAAATTAAATTTGCATTTGTAGGGTTAAAATTTGATAATTTAGGTTTTTAAAAGCTCGGGTTTTGATTCCTGTTACCGTTTCCGTGTTTTAACCTTAATTGCTTTCGTTTTTAGCTTGCCTTTATATGTTTTTGCATGTTTTTAGTAGAAATAGAATCCAAAATCAAAATCATTGATTATTCAATCACGCGATCCCAAACTTAACCTCGATTTTCAATTCACGCCTCGTCGGAATACGACTCAGAAAGGTTTTGAATTTTACTTTGGTTAAAAGTAATCTTCTTAAAAACCTTACGGAATACTTTCCTTACTCCTACTATTATTTGATACATATATTATATATATGTATTAAGCAATTGTTACATATTTATATGTATAGTTAATTTTATATCAGAATACTTGTTGATGGAGCATCCTGATCAATGGAAGTTGACACAGGAGAATCAGCTAATACTTCAGCTCTTGGAGCAGCAGCTTTTGGAACTGGAGAAACAGCAATTGTTGGAGGGTTAAAGTATTCATCGAACATTGGTTGAAATAACCGATCCCAATCATCTCTTAGTGGTGGCAAGCAAGGTTGTTGAGAAACAGGACTTGAACCGAGTCTTGTACTGGAAGTAGTAGGAGTCATTCCTTGAAGCCTGGGTCCTGAACTGAATTGTTCAAAAGCCATTGCTGTTAGCTCATCGAACGTTACATGAATTGTTTTAGTAATTATCCGGGTCCTTCTGTTGTAGATTCTGAACGCTTTCTTTGCAGGCGCGTAACCAACGAAAATCCCAATGTCTGCTTTTGCATCAAATTTACCCAAATCCTCATTGTTAGGAATGATAAAAGTGACGATCTTATTGAGATAAAAGTCTTGTAATAAATAGAGAAATAATATTGTGTAATAGGTTAAGTGATAGGCTCGTGACTTAAATAAAGTTACGAGACCCAACAAATAGCTAAAAGCTAAGAAACAAGAGCTAGTAGCTCTTCCTTGTAATTAGGTATAAATACCCTATTACTACCTCATTAGTGAGGTGTGTCTTCTAATCTTATTCTAATCTTTTCTCTAATCCTCCTCGTCCCTCTTTCTCTCTCTACTTTCTATCTTTCTCTCTCTAGAATAAACACACACACAACACCTAAACATACACTCTATTGCTTATTGATCCTAAATTCAAGACCTAACAAGTGGTATCAGAGCTGCTGGAGCGATTTAGTGTTGTTTAAGAGAGTTTATTCGGACAGCTTATCATGTCATCTTATTCCGACAGCTTATTTTGAACTTTTTTTGAGCTTTTTTGGTCATGTTCAACTGTGCTTATTCTGGTTTTCGTGTCTTTAATTGCTGAATTTATTTTTTATCGAGTTTTTAGCTTATTTTGTTATATCTGCTTATTT
>BQNB010161224.1:0-14705 GCA_026074375.1 Tanacetum coccineum
TTAAGTGGGGGGATGGAAATTAGAACGCTACTTGTCCTATTTTACACATTAATATGCTTAAATTATGCTTCAATTAAAAAAATTCAAGCATACTTTTGTGAAATTACTGGTTACATATCGTGCACACATAACCCTTATTAGATATTGTGAGGATTCAGCCTTATTCGTTTTGAATATTTACCAAAATCCCACAAAAATATGAGTGTGCCGATGATGTTGTAGACTTTAAAACTTGGCTTGGTATATCTATTTGACACCACAATAATGAGTACTATGGGTTTAGATGGAGTAATTTGTTTAAATTGGTAAATTTCTAGGATTACACCCAAAAAGCCTATATATGTTGTGTTATTAACTAACTACACTGGTTAGTTAACCCCTGTATAAACCCTTTGTTTACTCTCATTTTAAGAGTAAGATACCCCTAGAAAAACTAGTAGAGCCAATCCTTTAGGATAACACCAACTATTTATTTTGTTACACCTTTACTCATTGGCCTATCCTATTATATTAAGTCCATTTATCAGTTGCTAGTTGCTTTAGTGTAAAGTATGTATTTCATGTGTCTTGTTTCATTTTCTATCTTTGGTATGGTTGGGAAAATTACACATTGCAATTAAGAATGTAAAAAGTAGTCAAACTCATGTATTTTTACTATCATCACAATTATTGGTACATCCGAAGAATGAAGAATTATAAAAGAAATACCAGGAGCTATTATGATCGTGAACATGGTGAAGTTACACCGAGATTCGTAGTGTATTGTAGAAAACAAATCAAAAAAATTATAAAATCACTGCAAAAAAGAGAAGGAAATTTTGAAGATAGTCGGTTCGTTAAAGCTTAAACCGATAGTATTATTTGAAGGATCGATTATTCGTTGATACGTATTATAAATCAACGATGTAAAGTTTTATATAAAGTGTTAGATATCGCTACTTGATTTTGTAAAAGTATGTATAGTATGGATGAATGGGAAGTTGTCTGTTACGGGAACGCCAACTTAGGTTGTTGATCTATGATCAAGACGTTTGTGTAAATATTTCTGAGTCTTTATCATGGTAACTATCGGGAAAGTATCTAGAAAATTATACCTTATTTGTTTAGGACTTAGTCTATTTGTTTTGTAAATTTTTATTTAACAACAATTATTTCTCTTTCCTAATCTCTAATCGTAATGTTTTACTAGAATGAGGATGCGATCAATCACATGTTTCTATTCCGTCGTTACGGCCATGTATGTGTGATTTTGTCCGACTTGTTGGTTTATTACTTTTGGAGAAAGGATTAGAAGATCTATACCCTATATCACTTTTCATCCTAACCCTTGGTTTTACTCGAGTGAGGGAATTGAATGCAATCATGTATGTCTATTCCATTGTTATGGATATGTATATGTGGTTTGTTTCCCTTGTTGGTTTACAACTTTTGGTAAAGACTAGTAGTCCTATTCTTTAGCTTATTCAAGTTAAGGTTTTAATGCAGTCATATGTATCTATCCCATTGTTATGTGTGTGTACGTATAGTCTTTGTCACCTTTTCTGGAATATTGGTATCGGTAGAGATTAGAAAAAGTGATTAAACAGCCTTTTTTAAAACCTAATTTACCTTTATAAACTTGTTACTCCTTAGCTTTAGTTGTGGATATGTGTTTCCTTGCCAATCCTATGATAGAATACTCATCCCGACTGAGGAATTGAGTAAATTAGTTAAATGTTACCACATAGATTAGTTGAGTGATTTGAGTGTTTTCATCTTTCTATTTCGTGAAGAGTTTGGTTGTGTACTAGTAATTGATCGAATAAATGCTTAACAGAAAAATCCTTAGGGATACATTTTCATAAATTTCTAAATGCTACTTGAGGAGAAGTAGGATTCAAGTGGGGGGATATTTGATGACATCAAATAACATCACTTTTATAGCATCATTTATCCCATGTAAATTACCTATTTTGTATAATTGTTGCAAGAATTGATACTTAATCGTTTATATTTAAGAATCGCAGTAATTATGAAGTACTTGGTGAAGATTAGCTAAAAGGCACGCATTCTAGAGCTTAAACAAAGAAATCTAAAGAATATTTTTCTGACATCTAATACGCCGTATCCATCAAGGAAGATACGGCACATTTGTGCTTGCACTTCACACGAAACCATGAAGAATAAAGTCCAATACGCCGTATTCAATGAATTTCTATACGCTATATTCATGATATAGTAATAAAATATTTTGGAAGATATCAAACGTGGTCCCTACTCCAAGAAACCCTTGATACGTCGTATTGACCTCAACCAATACGCTGTATCGACCAAATTCCAGACACTATAAATAGAAGACCTAAAAATGAGTTTTAGGTGTGCTTGATCATATTTTCGATACCTTAACCACAAAAGTCGATTTCAAGAAGACAAGAAGAGCATAAGAGGTCAAGCAAAGCTATTAATTCCATAGGAAACACCTTGTAATCTCATATAGTCTAGTAATCGTTCGATTTTTGGTATCATTTGTTTAACTCGGTTAGTTTACCTTGGTTGAATTATTATTCTTGTATTGATTACAATGATTAACGGCTAATACCCTTAGGTATTAGACATGATTATAAAGATTTAAATGTTTGGTTTGTTTATATCGATTGCTTAATTTATCGTTGATTGCTTGTTTATGTTTATCAATTCATACTTGTTTACATGCTTTTGTATACGACCTATCATTCAACTCGATCTAGTGATACCGACCAAGTTAGCTAGATGTCGGGATGGCTCTCCATATAGTGATTCTTATATCTAGAATAATAGGATCACAATTAATGCCCTATCTTTACCATTGGTTTATGTGAACAAGTTGGACTAGCAGGTGACCTAGGATCAACAAATAACGTAGTGATTCCTTTGGTAAAGAATTGGATAGTAGACTACTAGAATATAAATTTCCATTAAGCAGTAAGTGGGTAAAGTCTCCATGAGCTAGGGTTTAATAGGATCACCATTATTAATATCCTAAGATAGATTATAATCAGCAAAAATAGGATGCTTTATGCGGATGCGTTTAATTGTGACAGAATTCTACGTGTCTAGGTTTTAGGAAGAAGTACCGCCTAAAACTTGGAATGATATGTTGCCTCGAGATAAGCACTCGTTGCACTAAATAAACAAACCAATGTTTTAATTAGATTAATCATGGTTAATAAAGTTTTCTTATATTTGGCTAGAACGCTCTCCTATCTTTTGTCTAACTGCTTGCGTATGTTATTGTGTTTTAAATTGAGTTAAGTTACCACAAAACCTGTACCAGTCTCTTAGACTGAACACCCCCCTCTTCCAATAGAATTAAGATTAACATATGTTTAGCACAGCTTTAACATAGAATAGAATTAACATAGTTTAAATTAACTTAGTCTAGTTAACCAAAATATTGGTAGAACTATAAATTAGCGTTCTCGCTCTTAGTGATCGACACCCTACTTACCAACAAAGCTACATCTAATTGGGTACACTGTGTTGTTCCCAAACTTGGATCTTATGCCTTAGGTTATAAGGTTATTGTTATCTTGGATAAACACAAGGTAACAATGAGAGAAACTTTGTTAATGAGTTTCACCAAAGGCTATGCGGAATCTAACCTTTAGTGATCAAGAAGATAATAATGAAATGAAATGAAAATAGTGAATAACCAAAAAGCTTTAATATTATTAAGAGAATAATACGAGTACTCTGACAGTACTAGGGTTTACAAAACCTTAAAGCTATGAGAGTAGTATGTGAAAGATGTGTATATATGATGAATGTGTATTTCTACTCTAACCTAAGGACTCCTTTTATAGCACAAGGAGCCCTTTACAAGATAATATCTAACCAAATCTTCTAAATATATGGGATATACACAAAAATACATCCTAAACATAACAATACGCGTCTTTGACTCTGAATAATCCTTATCTTCAATCAGCAGTGGAAAGTCTTCAAGCAGTGGAAACCTTGGCAGTGGTAGAGATACACTAACAGTGGGAAAAATCTCTAGCAGAGGGAACCATATAACTAGCAGTGGGAATGCCTTAGCATTTTATTCCCAACAATCCTCCCTTAAACTTGATACTTCATCTGTGTGTCAAGTTTCCAGAATAAAATGATTATTTGGAGAGGATGCTTCAAACACCTTATTCCTTCTTGATCTGTTCTCTAATTAAGTTGATCATCTGAATTAAGTCATCATCAAACTCACTTACTTCACACTTATAATCAAGCATCTTCTGAAGTGTAGTCTTTGGAAGTGGATACTCAACATCATCAAGCATGTAGATAATCATACCTTCCATTATCAAGCAGTGTACTCTACATGATTTGTACAACCTCCAACTCTTAATAGGTGCTTCAAACTTCCATAAACCATCAGTAGCAACAGGTTCAAACATGACCTTTAAAGGCTAGAATAGACATTTTTCTAGGTTACTCTTTGGTAATTCTTCCTTAAACCTATCTTTGACCAGCTTCCAGAGAGTCACCATGCCATCTCTGTCAAATTCCTTAAGAATAGCCTCAAAATAAGGATATGCCTTTGGTGCCTGACCAACTCTAAAAATCTGATAAACCTCCCTTAGCTTGTCTTTGAAGATTTTCCAGTCATATATTGGTGCTTTGACAACTGAAAGAGTAATATCCATTGAGGATTCTTGTCTTACTAACACTACCCATTGTTAAAGATTTATGATCTTATCATGATCATCACTGTCTTTTTCTTTAACATCTTTATTCCTTTCAGACTGTTGTTCTGAGCCTTCAACTGTTTTCAATCTCTTAGCTCTTTCATTTTCTAATAGAGTGCCCGACCTCTTGAATCTTTCACTTTCTAGCTTGGAATCAATAGGCACAAAATCTTGTATGCTTTCCTAAACTGGAATGAAAGTCTCTTCAATCTGCTCAAATGTCATGCCCTTGAAGTCTTTTGTCTTCCATCCATCATGACTTCTCAGGACTGATGTATAAAATTTCCTTCTGTTAGTCTTGGATGCTAACTTACTTTGCTATTCTTGATATTTCTTAATTTGAGCTAGAGCCCTCTGATATTTGGCAAGCTTTGTGATTAACTCAATCTTATCCTCCAAAGACAGAACATCTTCAGCTTGTGCATATTCCTTCAAATATTTAGCAATCACTTCATTGCTTCTATCAAGTTCATCAATCATCATTTTGAGCTCTCCTTCAGTGTGAAGTCTGGCTATCTATGATAAAGTCAATAGGCCTTTGTTTCCATCACCCGAGCCAACAGTCAGTTATTTTGATGATTTAGACTTCCTTAAAGATTTTGAGAATGATATACCACCATTGTTTACAATGAAGCCTAATGTCTAAATCAGATTCCTCAACTGAACCTATTGAAATTCCTCATCGTATCAATGAATTTGATTTGAAGGATGAAACATCATTGTCCAAATATGATGAAGAGGAACAAAACATTTTGAACTTTAATGATCTATTCCCTTTTCAACAGAATCTACCCCGATGATCTAAAGTCGGATAAGGACAATGATGATAATGAGATGGATATAATATAGTCTTCGGGGGGTAATGTAAATACACAAGGGTCAAATAAGCTTCTGGAAGCTAGTCATGATAAAATCAATTAAAATTTCATTATGGAAAGTTTTGTCATGGAATTGGATGTTAATATCACGGCTTGGAATTATCTTAACAACGGGATGATATAAAATCTTATTAAGAATTTGTATGTGCCGTTTGGCATCCCGTTCGACCCCAAATTGTTTTATAAAGATGGGATAAAATTAGGGCAAATCTAACTTAAAGACTTTTCTGTAAATAAAAGTGCTTGCCGGGAGACAACCCGAAATGTATTTTTAATTTTCTTATCGAGTCTGTCTTCCCAGACTGTCTATACGGCGTATCTAAACCCCATGGATACAGCGTATTGACTATCTGGACGTTATCCAGTCTTTATTTGAAGATTCAAAATAAGCATTCTTTCGCATTGTGGTCACTTTTCTTTCAAGTTCTAATAAGATTGTTATGCTCGTGGTGAATTCAATTCTCATTGCCCCTAATAAATGGTTACAGGACTAGGGCTCTACTATCCTCATCGGCCGATGTTTACCTTGTCTATTATTTAAACTTTATTGTCAGACTGGTCAATACGACGTATTCTTTAAACGATTACAGCATATTCGACTTTTGACCCGTACTTAGGATTATTTTCCACAAGTATCGATACTGCGTATCCGAGGGAATAGATACGGTGTATCGACTTCCTGATAGTGTTTTAGGTTTGTTTCGAGTCTAACCAATGAATTACACAAAGATAGAATTGGCACTTGTTTTTCCCAATTTTCCACAGGACCTCAAAGGAAAAAAATTGAAAATGTTGGTGAAGTATCTACAATCTGGAATTCTTACTCATTAAATCTACATGGAGAATCTACCAAGCAAAATATCAGGGGAGTTTCTCATTCTAATTCTTTTTAATTCCCATTTTTAATGTTTTATCTATACAACAAGGACGTTGTATAATTCAAGTGGGGGGATGGGAATTAGAATCAATACTTGTCTAATTTTTCACATTAAAATGCCTAAATTATGCTTAAATTAAAAAAAAATTCAAGCATACTTTTGTGAAATTACTTGTTACATAACCCGCACACAACAACCCTTATTAGATATTATGAGGATTTAACCTATCCGTTTCCAAATGTTTACCCAAATTCCACAAAAATATGAGTGTGCCGGTGATGTTGTAGACTTTAGAACTTGGCTAGGTATATCTATTCGAGATCATAGTGATGATTACTATGGATTTAGATGGAGTAACTTGTTTAAATTGGTAAATTTTAGGATTACACCCAAAAAGCCTATACATGTTGTTTATTAACTAAATACACTGGTTAGTTAACCCCCCATATAAACCCTTTGTTTACTCTCACTTTAAGAGTAAGATACCCCTAGAAAAACCTGTAGAGCCAATCCTATAGGAATAACACCAACTTGTTTGTTTTGTTACACCTTTACACCTCAGCCTACCCTATTAGATTAAGTCCATTTACAGTTGCTAGTTGCTTAAAGTGTAAAGTATGTATTTCTCGAGTCTTGTGTCATTTTATATCTCTAGTATGGTTGGGAAATTTGCACATTGCAAATGGGAATGTTTAAAGTAGTAAAAGCTCATGTATTTTTACTACCATCATAATTATTGGTACGTCCGAAGAATGAAGAATTATCGAAGGAATTATCCAGAGTTATTATGATCGTGAAGATGGTGAAACTACACCGAGATTCGTAGTATAGTTTAGATGAAAAAATCAAAAAAATCAAAAAAACGCAACAAAAAAAACGAGGAGGAAAGTTTGATGATGATCGTTTCGCAAAGCAAAAACCAAAGGAATTATTTGTAGGATCGATTATTCGTTGATACGCATAAAAAATAAACGATGTAAAATTTTGTATAAAGTGGTAGATATCGCCACTTGTTTTGTAAAAGTATGTAAAGTATGGGACGAATGGGAAGTTGACCGTTACGGGAATGCCAACTTAGGTTGTTGTTTTTGATCTATGATCAAGACGTTTGTAAATAGTCGTGTCTTTATCATGGTAACGGTCGGGAAAAGTGTCTAGCAACTTGTGCCTTATTTGTTTTGGACTTAATCAATTTGATTCTTAATTTTTATTTAACAACAATTTAATTCCCTTTCCTAATCATTAACCTTGGGTTTTACTTAAATGAGGATGGGATTGAACACACATGTCTATTCCGTCGTTATGGCCATGTATGTCTGATTCAGCTGCCTGGTCGGTTTATTACTTTTGGTAAAAGTTAGAAGATCCATATCCTATATTACTCTACTAGCCCTACTCTTTAGCTTATTCTAGTTAAGGTTTGAATGCAGTCATATGTGTCTATCCCATCGTTATGAGTGTGTATGTATGGTCTTTGTCACTTTCTCTAGAATATTGGTATCGGTAAAGACTAGATAGAGTGATTAACCCTAAGCCTTATTATAAAAACCCATTTTACCTCTATAAACTTGTTACTCCTTAAATCTACTGGTGGAGATATGTATCCTTGCCAAGCTTATGATAGAATACTCATCATGACCGAGCAATTGAGTGAATTAGATACATGTTACCACATAGATTAGTTGCATGATTTGAGTGTTTTCGTCATCCTATTTTGTGAGGTGTTTGGTTGTGTACTTGTAATAAATGCTTAATGGAAAAATCCTTAGGGATACATTTTTATAAACTTCTATAGGCTACTTGAGGACAAGTAGGATTCAAGTAGGGGGATATTTAACAACATCAAATAACGTCACTTTTATAACATCATTTATCCCATGTAAATAACCCATTTTGTATAATTATTGCAAAGAATTATTACTTAATCGTTTGTATTTGAGAATTGCAGTGATTATGGAGTACTTGGTGAATATTAGTTAAAGGGTGAAGGCTGAAAATACATAACTAACTTATCCAAATTTATCAACCTATGCAACCTACTTTATTTATTCTGGATATATGCAACATACTTTCAAATACTTACCAATCTACACAATATTGACCAAAATGTGACTTGTTTTACCGGTTACCACTTAGAAAATTTACAGTTTGGTCCTTGTTGGCTGCGTGGACTTTCACCGTTAGTCCCTTGACATTTTTTAACTAAAAAAAGTCAAAGTAATGATACCTTGACTTTTTCATTGACTTTCACCATTAGTCCCTTGACTTTTCACGTTTTTATACACACGTTTTCATACAAGCTATTATATACACGTTTTGATACGCGTTTTTATACACACGTTTTCATACAAATATTTTTATACACGTTTGTATACACACATTTATATACAGGTTTTTATGCGCATGTTTTTATACACACGTTTTTATACACGTTTTACGCACGTTTTTATACACACATTTTTATACACATATTTTTATATACGTTTTTATACACAGGCTTTTATACACTTTTTTATACACACATTTTTATACACGTTTTATACGCACATTTTTATACACATTTCTATACATACATTTTTATACACGTTTTATACGCACGTTTTTATACACATTTTTATACATGTTTTAATACACACAATTTCATATACGTTTTTATACACGTTTTTATCACGGTATTATATGCACACGTTTTTATACACGTTTCTATTCACACATTTTTATACACTTTTTTATACACGTTTTTATACACACAATTTTATACATGTTTTTATACACATGTTTTTATACACACATTTTTATACACGTTTTATACGCATGTTTTTGTACACGTTTCTATACACACATTTTTATACATGTTTTATATGCACGTTTTTATACACATTTTTTATACACACATTTTTATATATGTTTTAATACACATAATTTTATACACGTTTTTGTACACACATTTTTATCACGGTATTATATACACGGTTTTATACACACGTTTTTATACACATTTTTATTAAACATTTTTATAAACACATTTTTATACACGTGTATAAAAACGTGCGTATAAAAACGTGTATAAACACGTTTATATAATAACGTGTATAAAAATGTATATAAAAATGTGTGTATAAAACGTGCATATAAAAACGTGTATAAAAATGTGTGTATAAACGTATGTATAGAAACGTGTATAAAAATGTGTGTATAAAATGTGTATATAATACCGTGATAAAAATGTGTATAAAATTGTGTATTAAAACATGTATAAAAATGTGTATAAAAATGTGTGTATAGAAATAATGACATCAAATAACGTCTATTTTATAGCATCATTTATCCCATGTAATTAACCCATTTTATACAATTATTGCAATGACTTGTTACTTAATCGTTTATATTTGAGAATTGCAGTAATTATAAAGTAGTTGGTGAATATTAGCAAAAGGCGCGCATTTTGGAGCTTAAATGAAGATATTTTGAAGATTACTATTCTGAAGACCAATACGCCGTATCCATCAAGGAAGATACGGTGTATCCGTGCCTGCACTCACCAAAGACCACAAAGGAAAGTAGATCAATACGCCGTATCCAGAGAAGACCAATACGCCGTATTAGAAATATGGAATGAATATAATATTCTGGAAGATATCAAGTGTGGTCCCTACTCCAAGAAACTCTAATACGCCGTATCCAATCCCTTGGATACGCCGTATCGAACCGACTTCCAGACCCTATAAATACAAAACTCAAAAATGAGTTTTAAGTGTGCTAAATCATATTATCGATACCTAAACCACAAAAGTCAATTTTCAGAGGCTTAAAAGAGCAGAAGAGGTCTTGCAACGCATTCCAATCCATAGAAGACAACGTGTAATTTCTTATACTTTTGTAATCGTTCAGTTTTTGGTATCATTCGTTAACTCAATTAGTTTACCTTGGCTAAAATAATTACTCTTGTATTAATTATGATGTTTGAAGGCTAATACCTTCATGTATTAGCCATTATTATGAAGATCTGAATGTTTGGTTTTGTTTATATCTCGATTGCTTGATTTATCGTTGCGTGCTTGTTTATGTTTATTAATATACTTGTTTACGTGCTTTTGTATGCGACCTATCATTCAACTAGATCTAGTGATACAGACCAAGTAATCTAGATGATGGGATAACTTTCCATATAGTAATTTATACATCTAGAATCATAGGATCACAAATATTGTCCTTCTAAAATCATTCTAAGGATACGCTTCTGGCTTAACTAGTTAACATAAATTGCCTTTGGTTTATTGAACATGTTGACTAGTAGGTGAACCTAGATAATTCAACAAATAATGTTTTGATTCCATTGGATAGTTAGACAAGTGGACTACTAGAGTATAAATTATCATTAAGCAGTAAGTGCATGAGTAAAGTCTCTATGAGCTAGGGTTTAACAAGATCACCATTGCCTTAATCCCTAAGATAGATTATAATTAGCAAAAGTTCTCATATTGTTGCTTGAGTAGAGTTCTCTGAACTTTCTTGGATTCCTTGTTTCCTCCATACCTCTTCTCAATGGCTTCCATGAGCAATTTTGCATCTTTATATGAATGGAACTTCAGTTGATCCTTATTTGGGAGTGCCATCAACAGAGTTCCTCTAGCTTTCATCTCATTCCTCCTGTCCTGCTTTTCTTCTGCAGTAGTAGGTTCATATTCCTGCTCAGTTTCTCCAACAGTTCTCTTCAGCACTTTGTTACCATTCAGAATTACTTCCCAGAGGGAGTAATCAGTCATGAGAAAGTATTGTTCTATCCTCATTAACCAGAGATCATATTCTCCTGGGTTGAGGATAGGGAGTCTTGCAGTCAGAGTTGTAGAAGTAGTTCCTGCCTCCATTTTATCACAGAGAATTAGATCTAGTATGTGTTGTTTGTTTCTTCTTATTCAAAGCTTCACAACAAGCTCTGATACCACTTGTTGATCCCAATGAACAGATCTTAAACTCCTTAGCTTGATGTAAGGTTTAGTATCCTTGGATAAATCCAAAGGTACTAAGACTGAAACTTTGAGTGTATGATATAAACTATGCAGAATCTAGTTTATACCACTAAGAAGAATAATAGTAATGTGTGTATGACAAACAAAATTACAACCAAAACAATAAGCTCCAATATATTAATACGAACACTCTTTGATAGTGTTAGGGTTTACAACCTTGAAGCTATGACAATGACTCGTTTTTGTATATCATAATTCTATGCCTTAGGACCTCCTTTTATACACCAAGGAGTCCTACAAGGCTTACAATTCTTTCCTAAGATATCATGATCTTTTCTAAAAGCAAACGTAATCTTTTAAACAAATACATTATACATATCTTCTTCACAAATAACTAATACTTATCTTCGTAAGTATTCTTGTTCTCCAAACAATCCTTATCTCTTTACTTGTCTTTATCCTTATGACAGTAGTAACTTTAAGAAGCCTTTTAATCCTAACAATCCTCCCCTAAACTTGATGTTCATCTTCTGAATCTTCAAGTTTCATTCAAAGTCTTTACCATCACCAGGAGGATGCTTCCAAACACTTCATTGACCATTTTGCTGCTTTACCATGAGCTTGAGTAGTTGATAAACCATCTCATTCCACCGATCTGCTTGAAGCTTCTTGTTCAACATGTTTGTGATTGTTATTGGTGTAAGGGGATATCTCTTTTCAACCAACATAAAGACATGTAAATGTTTAAACCTTAGAAAGTGCACTCTACATGAATCATATAACTTCCAGACTGTCACTTTGTATCCTTGTAGAGATCTCCATACTTCGCTTTCTACATCAGGTTCAAACGTTACTCTCAAATCACCCTATAACACCCTTTCAAAATCTTCCTCTAGCCTGTTATCCCCATGCTTAGCTTTAACTAACTTCCACAAATTTACTAAGTCTTCTCTATCAAAGTCACTAAGTAGTTGGCTGAATACATGGTATAGCTTTGAACTTCCATCAGCTCTAAAAATTTCATAATACCCTGGCTTACCTCTTGTGTGAATCTGAAAACCTACAATTGGTACTTTAGTAGCTAGAGGTATAGCATTGATTGCTATTTCTTCTTCTTTAGCAAGCTCAAAGCATTTCATAAACTCTTCTTCCTCTTTATCATCCTCTACTGTTTTCCTTTTGGAAGATTATTGTTCTTGCTTATCCTTTACTCTTTTCCTACCAATTGATCTCTTTCTACTGCTGCCTTCAGCTTTCTTTTCATTACTTTCTTCCTTTTGTACCTTTTCTAAAGGAAGATCTTATTCCATGGGAACAAAACTATTTATCCACTTCATATACTTTTCAAAAATCTTCTGAACTTCATCAAAGCTTTTATCCTTTTACTGTGCATGTGAGTAACCTACCATGTTCTTCAGATACTGTATCAACTAATTTATTCTTTGAGTTTTAGTGGGACATTTATTCCTTATAGTTTCTGCTCTTTGTGCTGCAAAGAACTTCTTTCTTTCTCTAATAAGTTTTGCCAGCCTTCTTGATTTTTCTTTAATAGACATGGCTTCTCTTTCATTTTCCTATAAATTTGAAGCAAACTCATAATCTGCCTCCATCATGGCTTGCTCATTGTCCCATTCTTCATAAACAGATGCTTTGCTAGCTTCTTCTTGTGTAGCTCTCTCTTTTTGAATTCTTTCCAACTCTGCTTGCTCTTCAGCATCAATCTCTCTTATAAGATCTTCATCAAGTTCTATTTGATATTTCTTCTTTAATGGCATTTCAGGCTCAATCATTATTTCCTTGCCTTTGTCTTTGGACTTCTGAGAAGGAACTATTGTTGTTACAGTGGATTTAACAGGTTCTTTGAAAGCAATTCCCTTAGCTCTTTTCTGTGGTGGTGTAGTTATTGCAGGTGTAGAAATAACTATTGTAGTAGCAGTACTAACCATTGTAGTGGCAGTACTAACATTTTCACTTGATTCTTGAACCACATCTTTTTCCTTAGGTTTTGCACTCTTTATTGCAGCAAGTGTTTGAGCTAGTGTAATTTCTTAAGCTAAATCAATTTCATCAGTACTAACTGGAATTAACTTTGTAGTTGTAGCAGAATTAATCACAGGCTCTTCAGTCTCTAAAACTATCTCATCACCATCAAAAACACCAGTATCAAACATCAGATTATCATCATTCTCATCAGTCCTCCTCTGAGTCTCATCAACAAGAGTAACTTCAGTATCTCTGTCAATGGCATCTATGCTCCTCCCCTATTTGGATGCATCCTCCTCAGCACCCAAATCTTCATCCTTAGAGGATTCTTCTCTCCTTGAACTTCCAACTTTATATAGCCTACTAGGTTTGTAAATTTTGAACCTTCTTTTCTGCTCCAGCTTCTTAAGTCTCTCCTTCAATGTTGCAATCTCTGCAGCTTAAGAAGTATTTGCATTTTCCAGGGCTAAAACCCTATCAAACAGTTTTGCACAAAGTTCCATCAATTCATTAAGTGCATTCTATCCTCACCACTCTGAGGTGGATCACAAGAAGGGGTAGATACATGCTCCTCATTGGTAGTCTCATCAGGGATAGGCTCTGTAGGACCACTGTTCTTCCTCTGTTTCTTTCTTGACTGTTTCTTTTGAGGTTTAGATGTGGAAGGTTGAGTAATAATAGGTGTGGAATGTGAATCAGTAGGAGCAGTAGAAGCTTCACCCATGTCTTCTTGAGCTGAAACCATCATGGTTGGAAATAAGGGTGTGATTCTACTAGAAAAGTTATTTCCCTGCCTTTTCATATTAGCAAAAACCTTCTTAGAGTAAGAAGGTATATCATAAGTTTCCTTATGTTTGGACATTCCTGCAACTTGTTTAGTCAGGAACACTTGCACAAACCTAGGATACATAAGGAATTTAACTCCACCCTCCAAGTTCTTCACCATGTAGTCAGAAATGTACTTGGAAAAATTGAATTTTTGGTTTGAAGCAAGACAGATAATAGCAGTGGCTATAGTGCTACTAAATTCGTTCTAGGCAATAGTTTTAGCACTATGACATTGCAGAATTGTATGAATTAAAAACTTCCACTAAGGAGAAAAAAATGCTTTGTAAAAAGTAAGCTTCTGTGTAAGGTTTTCATACCCAATTCTTTCCAATTCTGCAAAAATGGTAGCATTGGGCAGACAATCAACTTTATCATCTTTTAGATGAAGAGCCCGTCTTATACTTGTTTCAGTGATGATCACCTTCTTCCCATCTACTAGGGCTTGTATTTGTGCTTCCCCAATGACGG
>BQNB010161225.1:0-14705 GCA_026074375.1 Tanacetum coccineum
GATCTTAAGACTTACATTAGAAGATTCCAGGAATTGGCAATTTTATGCCCAAACATGGTGCCAAATTCTGAGAAACTCATGGAAGTCTTCATCAGTGGATTACCCAGAAGTATTGAAGGAAATGTTACTGCCTCGAAGCCTCAAAATTTGGAGGAAGCCACCACCATAGCCCAGAGGATAATGGATTAGATAATAAAGCATGATTTTGTGCAAGAAACCAATGATCACAAACGAAAGTTTAAGGATAAGGGAAACATCATCAACAACAACAACTATCAGAATAACTATAACAATAACAACCGTAACAATGATTACCACCAACAACATAATAGAAGACAAGAAACCTTCAGGACTTATGCTGCCACCAATGGGTATACTAGAAATCGTCCTTTGTGTGAAAGATGCACCCAACATGATATAGGACCTTGCACTGTCAAGTGTCAAACTTGTAACAGGGTAGGTCATCTGACTAGAAACTGCAGAAATAAAAGACCAACCACTAGAAACAACCTACAACCAGTATCTGTAACTTGTAATGCCTGTGGAGAAAAAGGGCATTATGCAAATCAATGCTCAAAAGCAAACAACAGGGCCACCAGGGAGCCTACTTACTAAGAGATAAGATTGCTTCATTCGCATTAGGATTTCTACCCTAGAAACAACTCCTAAGGATACTCAGGTTTGCCACCAGTTATATATGAAGAATCTTTTGAAACCTACTTCATAAGCTTAAAAACCTCAAACACCAAGCTACTATCCCTGTCATTTATTACTTTTATCTAGAATCCTACAACGAGACACGTAGCATAAGTATCAGCACTTGTAAAGTTTTGATGATGTAAGATATGTAAGATATGTAAGATAAAGTTATCCATGAAATAATAAGGTGATAAATCTGTTACACCTTGATGTCTAATGATATCAAAACTTAACATCGTCTGTCAATCCCATTAGTTCTATTATATTCAACTCTGAATACTCGCCTCATACCTTTGAAACATTTATGCAACAACAAAGATCCTCGACTGATAATATGGGCATCTGTGCAATTAATGTCTTATTATTCTTCCTGTCGCTTCTTATGATTTTGAAAAATCATATAATCTTCTATACATCACCATATTATAAATTATATGCTCAGATGATTTATGATTGTCTTATCAAAATGAATTAGGACGCTTCTTCATTTGAATAAGGAAATTATAAACCACCAAACTATGAATTTATAAATTCTTAATTACAAGATTTGGGACGCCTCTTTTTGTAAGTGACAAATTATAAATAAGTAGGCTTAAGTATATGACATACATACGAACAACATTCTTTCAATCTGTGATCCGTTTGTGCGAACAAATCCATTACTTCATATTGCTTTCATATGAATGAATCTCTAAACTTTTACACTCTATCATTCAACTAAATCTCAGGACGAGATTTCTGTAAGGTTGGGGGACTATAACAACCCGTAAATTTTATCAATGTAATATTCGTCTATGCAATGTACTATCTATCTATTGAATAAGAAACCACCTTTTTACGGGGAAATTTTTGCTTTAAATTCATAATGCAACGTAACTTGCATTACTATTATCTTATAATGCAACGTAACTTGCATTACTATTATCTCGATATACAACGTAACTTGCATCTCTAAAGTAAACGAGCACACGTAACTACCTATGACTATTATATCTATATATATGTCAAGCAAAAATCATAACATGTTAAGTCTATACTCTAATATCATTTATAACATGTACGATGTTCATTTAACGAAGTTTTCACGACAATATTATTAAATGAACATAAACCGTTAACGATTATGCCTAAACCCTAATTTTATGTAATGTAAACATCTAAAGCGAATGTACAAGCAACTAAGGCACATATACAAGTATCTTAGCATCTCATTTGAATATGAATTCCCTCCAAAATAAGGTACAAGCCTTTTAATGCACAATGTATAAGTCATTAATGCACATTATTCAAGATAGCCGTTTTACCTCCGTTTTCCTAAGGAATCTTGTACAAACTATTAAGTACAAGTTACAATCAAGCAATGCACTACATTTACATTCTATTTACTTTTCATTTCATGAATTTACACGAATTTAAACTAAGAAACCCTAAACCGAGCCAGTTTCTAAACCATGACCCATTTCTTTGTTTTTACCCGTTATTAACCACTAATCAAATTAAGTTGTAAACTCATAATATACAACATCAAATTTCATAATCCATCCTTATTACTCCATTACACATGAAAACAAAACCAAAAACCCTAACCCGAGTTAGTTTTGAACCCGCGATCCATTTTCTTTATATCCTACCCATTTTAAAACCAACCAAGCACCCACACACACAATGACTAAGCTATGTGGGTATACAAGCTGCTTACAGCACCCTTGAGTGAATTACTTGCCTCATTCAGTTGGCCAAACTCCTCACCTTGTTTCATTTGTGTGGTAACACACACGGCTGAACCATACACCCACACACATCTATAATTTTTTGCCAACACTCCTATAGCTTACTCTCTTAAGCCCTCAAGACTATCTCTTAGCTGCTTAAAACATGTCCTAAGCTCTGGGCACTAAGTCTCCTTGGCCTCTAAGGGTCTTTAAACACTATAAAAAAGGGACAAACCCATTCATGTCATCACACCACACCTTTCATATTCAGTTCTTTAATCATCAATGGTGTTCCATGTCTAATCAAGAGGAGTTATAGAAATCCCAATAATAGAAAGAGCAAGTCTGAAGCCCCAAAGGTAGTGGAATATCACTATGGGTACGGTGCAAAAGTCACCACTATAGGCCCCATTTTCGATCAAATAGTTTAAGCTCGAACTCAGGTTCCATAAGATCCATTTCTCGTTTCAATTCTTTAGAATGTTCATTGATATATATTTATACCATTGTTAAAAAGCTTTTACGCTTATAAACCCACTAGTTATTCACTTCATTGATCCAAACCGAATTCCATGAAAACCCTAATAATTCGTATTTTCTTTTTATTCTGAAAAATGTATAATAATTAAATGTTGTTATAAGCTATTCTAATAAGTCTTATTATAATCAAAAACTATAATCATTTTATTAAGTCTTATAAAGGTTTGAGCGTTAAAATACTTAGGCGTTTTCATATTAAAACCTTAATTCGACCCGTTTTGATTTCCTTCTGCCATACGACATCATTATTCTTATCTTTCGTTATGCCAAAACAATTTATTTTAGCTTATATAATAAGCTATAACCTGCAAATTACTTTTGGAATCATATAATAAGCTATGCATGTAATTTTGGACCTAAATTTGTAAATTGATTTTCATGCCATACATGGGCATATATTGTACTTTTTTGATATTATAACAGTAAAAGGAATGATAAAATTGTCATTATTTCGCAAACTCTATGATTATAAGGACCTATTTTTCCATGTTTCAAAGTTAAAGTTTTAAATTATATATACTTTATACATAAAGGACTAAACTTGAAAAAGTTTATAATCCGAGGGTATATTCTGCCATTTTTGAAAACTTAATAAAATATTATATTTTTATATAAATTATAAAAATATATATTAATATTATAGAACTTGATTTTATTAAACACCCGACACATTTGTCATTATTAATCACCGATCGTCGCATTATAAATCAATTACGTTTTATATTAAACATAATTTATCATCAACTAGCTTTTGAAGAAACTTAAAATCTTATCGTATCACGTTACTAGGGAATTTCATATAAAGGGTTTCATTGAGTTTTCGTCTTGACGAGTTTGCTGGGTTTACGATTTAAAGTGCCCTGACTCCTCAAACGATACTACATGACCTCTGAATTATGATAGCCCGAACAGTGATACAATACTCCATAAATTAATAAATCAAAGATATACATTAAACTTTATGAAGTTTTGAAATACAAACAATCAAACTAAGACTTGACATATTACCCCAGGTTGCGTGACGAAGCTGTTTTCCTTTCACTTGATATACTTTCCGCCCGAGTAGATAACATCGTACTACCATACGGACGCACTTTCATTTGATTAACTTTTGTCATCAATCAAACTACCTTATCAAGGTGAGTTCATAGCCTCACTTTTAAATCTCTTGAATGTTTTCATAAACCCGTGAGGGGGATACATGCTATAAACTATGAATACAAGTAGTGGTGTATATTCAGGCTGTTTACGGTTTAATAGGGTTAATCGGTTTGGGTCATTCGGTTTTAAAAAATAATTTTGAACAACCAATACCCAAACCAAATTAATCAAAACCAAACCAATCCAACCAAATAAGTAATCGGGTTATTTGGGTCGGTTATCCATAAAACCATATAAGAGCAGGATATATAAAAGATAAATTGCCATCATTAAAACTTAATAAAACTCAGGTTGCAACAAATGTACCATAATAATAACCCATAAGTTGATTATTGATTACATTAAGTCATCAGTACATCTTTATTCATATGAAATTCATAAAAACAGGAACCACAATGAAACTAAAACAAGACATAGAGAGTTCAAGACAAAAGAAAACATCAAACCACAAAATAATCCATACTCAAAATTCAAAGAAAACCAAACAAACTCAAAAGTAAACCATGAATCATCTCAGTGCTCCATCTTAAACAACATTGCTTCCCTCTTTCACGAGCTCTACAGTAACATGAAGAAAAAAAATAGGCTGTGTTATAATCCAATACAAGAATTTAAAGTATAAGTGAATAAATACAGAATGGTAAAGAAAAAAATTAGTTACCCTCTTCAATCTTTTGTATCTCATCCTAATTTTCTGCAACGTCTAACAACATAGAATTTTCACGAAACCAATCTTAGGTGCATATTAGACTTTCAACAACAGGAGGAGTTAGAGAACTCCTAAATGCATCTAACACCCTTCCACCAGTGCTAAACACAGATTCAGAAGCCACTGTAGAGATAGGAATTGCCAGGACATCTCTAGCAAGCAAGGATAGTACGGAAAAGCTCGGGCTGTTAACCTTCCACCAATTCAGTATATCGAACTTATCTGTTTCATCTTTGACATCCTCATTTAGATACCTATCTAACTCCGACTTTGAGTCCTGTAATCCGTTTTCAGACTTTCTTCGTTTCATTTCCATTCGAACCTATTGGAACAGAACAATAAACATTAACAAAGTAATATATAGTTTCTTATAAAAATATGTGGAAAATACTTACCTTTTGTTTTAAAATGGCCGACGGCTCAATAACAGGAGTCGTAGTAGCAGAACGCTTATTCATCAACGATGAAGCATCAACAGATTCAAACATTGTATGTGTCTCAGGTAAGGCATTGATTCTGACATAATCTTTATACAATTCAACCAAAGAAGCTTTTATCATAGCACACATAGCTTTTCCTTCAATTTTCCTATAAACATCCCCCAATAACACTTCCACATACTCAAACTTATTTCTCGGATCAAGCACAGATGCAACAACTGTTACCATATTACATTTTTCTAAGCTCCCATAATACTTATGAAACTTGCATTTCATCATCTTTGCCATTGTAGCAAGATTTGTATCAGGGACCCCATTAATACAATTGTTCAAAGCCGCATCGATGGATGTAATATCATCCAAAAAGCTGTTTGATGTTACATATACTGTCCCCGATACCTTCAAAGTAAGCTCATAAAAATGCTCCAAAAACTTGGTCAATCTCCTCACATTCGCCTAATCAGATAAAATCGGCACGCCGGTCTTCTCAAGATCATCTCTATAATGACGGTCCTCACTGTCATATCTAGCGAAGGCCCTCTCATACTTTTGTGCCGCGTCCAACATCAGATAAGTCGAATTCCAACGAGTTGGAACATCTAGAATCAAACTTTTTGTGCTTGGACACTTTTCAATTTTAGCATATTCCTTAAATTTTACCAACCTTTGAGGAGAGTGTCTGATGTATTTCACAGCAGCCCTAACACAGTCAACCGACTTCCGAATATGACTCAAACCGTCTCGAACAATTAGATTCATTACATAAGCTGTACAACACACATGTAGCCATTTACCTTCTAAAATAGATTTCTCCCAATTAGCAAGTTTTCTTTTCAAATATGCAACCGCCACATCATTGGCACTAGCATTGTCTACTGTAATGGTAAACACATTAGACTCGATACCCCATTTCAGCAAGCACATCTCTACCGCCTTTCCAATATCAACACTCCGATGACTAGAGATGGGGCAAAAGTTTAGCACTTTTTTTCTTAAAACCCAATCATTGTCGATATAATGAGCAGTGAGACACATGTAGTTTATTCGTTGAAGAGAAGTCCATGTGTCGGTAGTCAAACAGATCCTACCGACATTGCCCCTAATCAGCACACCAACTTTCTTCTTTTCCTCAAGATAAAGCTTCATACAATCTCTAGCCATGGTAATTCTAGATGGAGTATGAAACAATGGTTGTGTAGCATTAAAAAAATTCTTAAAGCCTTTTCCCTCTACGAACTTGAATGGAAGCTCATCTACAATCAACATGTAATCCAACGACCTCCTAATTGATTGCTAGTCAAATTTCCAAGCAATCATTTTCCTGTCATCACCGTCTCCTTTTTGAATTGATAATTGCGTCTGACCATCAAGCATGTTTCCAGGAAACTTGTTACAAATTTTCAGATGACCTCGCAAGGTACTTGTTCCATGAATTCTGGTGTCTAAACAGTACTCTTTAGCACAGTACTGGCACTTACTTTTCTGCTCTCCTTGATCATTAATAAATGATTCATAATAACCCCATACCATAGACCGTTTGCGGGTTGCTCTAGTTTTCTTTGGTTTCTCTTCTGTGTTGCTTTCCAACTCCACCACATTCTCTACATTAACATGTTCTTCACGTTCTTCTTGATACATCTAAGAAACAAGAATAATAACAGTTAGCTTTTTATCTACAAAAAACTTGCTAGGCAATATTATTGCCGTGAAACAAAATCAAAGCAATAATGAATTATGAAGTTTACCAAAATTTATGTTTCTTATGAAAATTGTTAAAAGACAAAATGAAAATAAGAGTAGAGGATCCTAGTCAGATGCCTAAAAAAGATCCTAACTAAAAACAAGTCCAACAAAATATTAAACATGTCTACACGTTGTGAACAAGTCAAGGGTAAAAGTAGATTGCAAAATTGTTAAAGAGATGCACATGGTCATGACTGAAAGAAAGTTCAAGTAGCTTGAAAACAAAGTTCAACTAAAGAGCAAATAATGAAACAAATTCTTATCTAACAGTTGCAGACCATAAAAACATAGCATAAAAATAGTGAGCTATTTATCTACTAAAACAATAACTATAAGCAAATTAGCCAAGTTGAAAATGCTAGTGAAAAAAAGCTTAGTATTCACTACATACATAACAGGTTACTATAATCCACTACTAGACTTCATAAGCAAATTTAAATAGTACTCTATCTCCACTACATACAGTAAGGTGCTTAATATTAGGCCGTGTTTTGGTCGAGTTTCTTGTAAGGCACTACTAGTGTAAGTTAGTGTTACATCGATAAAAAGTTAAAAACACCAATATTATTTACCACGATATCACATAATTGATAGTTCGTGTTGTCTAATTGCGACACATTACTTGAGTAAATAATTATATGCCTAAAAATGGATAGTTACGAGTATACAACATACACATAAAAGAAAAATAACGCACTTGTTTAGATAGAGTATGAATGTTAGACTTGAAGTGATCTACTAATATTCCATCAAAAACCCAATTATCATTTAAGTTTAAAAAAAGGTATGAACATCATTATACTTAACTACTTAAGTGCTCTACTATGGCAAGAACAATTTCATACTATATTGGCAAGTAGCAGAATAACAAAACTTTGATTGAATTGACATGATAACCAAAAAATAGATGATAAGCTACATAATACAAATAATACAATACACATATGAGACCAACGAATTTGACACAATAATTTCGAAATTAACAATAAAATATCAATAATTGAAGCACTCAAACCAGTAATGAATTGATAAACTGGAAATAAAACAAAGATGATAAAGCTTTAAAATTAACAAGACTTGAATAAAACACATACCATCACTATATTAAAGCTTTGAGATCGAAACCACAGCTCTTGAGATCAAAATAATAGCAATAAAACCCAAAACCCACTTGTAATTGAAAATTTGAGTGTTGGTAGTGTAGTGATTTGGGATTCAAAAGATGCCATTTTATAGGGGAAGAAATTGGTTGATAATTACTGGGTGCGTGATTTGTGTGGATGAATTTGGCTGTGATTGATTCACCTTCAGAAATTAAAGCTGAAATTTTAAGTAACCTAGCAAATCTCTCTCATTCCAAATATTTAATTGAAGATTTCTATGTTATGAAAGTATATTTTATATAAATATATTAAATGCTCTTTGATCGCTGTTATTGTTCGGTTATTCGGGTGGAAACCGAATAGAAAATATTGAGCCCAAATCCGAACCATAAAACTGTATATTATTTCGGGTGCACCCATAAATCCGAACCAAACCTAAATAAGCCAAACCCATTTCACCCAATGTCATTTAGATCGGTCGGTTTTTCGGGTCAAACCATTTAATGAACACCCCTAAATACAAGTGTTTTCTAAATGTATGCTAACATAATATATTATTGCTTGTGATCTAAGTCCCTTTATGCCAAAAGACCCCACTATCATGAACTATTAATCACTTGCGAATAAATGCGAATATTGTGAATATATCTATTGGGATTGACGAATCCCGTTTTTGTTAGCCGGATAGGTAACCAAACGCACTATATTTGAATCTCATAGGTATATGGCAATTACCTACACCGGGGGCCATTATCTTTATATATTTATATATATCACATCAATTTGGGTATATATATACACCAGTCAGTTTGTGTGCCATGATCTTAGATGCAATACTATAAACATTGTTTTTATAATAATTGTACTCATTACAATTATCACTTATGATGACTTGTATTCACACTATTTATCATAAACCTATGAATTTCACTCAACCTTTATGTTGACTTTTTAGCATTTTTATCTTAGGTAATTGAGCAAACTATAGCACGGAGTGGCATGGACTTGAAGATGGCTAACTGTTATCATTCAAACTTTTGTTACTAGATTTTGGGACCTCTCTTTTGTAAAAACGCTGATGAATAAATAAATGATAACAAATTTTTCCAAAACGTCTCTTTATGGGTCGTTTTCTATGATTATGAGTGTTGTACTATGAAGTAATACCCCAGATTAGTTTCCGCTGCTATATGTATAAAAAATGGGGGTGTTACAGATTGGTATCAGAGCCATGGTTATAGTAAACAAGGTTAAAACTTTAACTGTTGGGAAATATATTGTAAAAGACTTAATACTGGTAGTATAACAGTTAAGTCTGGTAGTATTAGTTAGTTCTGCCAAGTACTATGTTAAGTCTGGCAGTACTAAAGTTAGTAAGTTAAGTCTGGCAGTACTATAGTTAGTACTGGCCTGGTAGTTAAGTCTGTTTATGTAACAGAATAGTGATAATAGTTATCTTAGAGATATCTTAGGAGATATCTTAGGAAAGGATATGGATTATCCTTTCACACGTTTGTAAAGCCTATTAGGGTTTCCTTGGGTGTATAAAAGGAACTCTACGGCATAGTGTTTGAGGTATCCAAACCTAATAGAAATCAATAGCAATATACAAAGTTAGTTTTACAATTGTTCTTCTTAGTACTTGTGTTAAGATTCCGCATTAGCACATAGTATTCATAGTCATTGTCTCTCTTATAGTTGATTTGGATTTATTCAAGTTAACTATTGGCTTACAAAAGGCTAATCAGATCCAAGACTTTGGACCTACAAGTGGTATCAGAGCCTCTAGAGGGACTCTGAATAAGAAGAATCACAAGAACACAAACAATCACTTTCAGATCTAGAAAAATGTCTCAACCTGCTAATGATGATTACTCTCAACATCTTAGTGATGATGAAGCATCATACCATGAAGATGCATCAGACAATGGTACTGCAACCAATAAACCAAAACAACAACAACAACAACTCACTCCTACAACAACCACTATTTCAAATATCAAACTCCCAATTCTGAAGAAGGAGGAGTATGATATATGGGCTATGGAGATGGAGCATTACCTTGAATATATTGATAATGATGTTTGGAAGGTAATTCAGAATGGAAATTCAAAGAAGAGAATCTCAACTGGAAAAGATGGTGTTGTTAGAATACTTCCACCAGTATCTGCTGCAGAAATTCATGCTGTTGAAAAGGAAAGGAAAAAAAGGCAAGAACCATCTTACTTATGGCCACTGAGAAGATTTCATGTAATGGATGATGCAAAAGAAATTTGGGAAGCCATAAGGACAAGGTTTGGTGGTAATGTAAATTCAAATAAGATGCAGAAAGCTGTTTTAAAACAACAGTTTGAAGCATTTACTATATCAAGTTCAGAAGGGTTGGAAAAGGGATATGACAGATTCCAACAACTACTCTCACAGTTGGAAGCTCATGGTGCTGAAGTCTCCACTGAGGATGCAAATCACAAGTTCCTCAGATCTTTGCCCCCAGCTTGGTTAAATCTGGAAATGACAATGAGAACCAAACCAGATGTTGACACTTTATCCATTGATGACTTGTATAATAACCTTAGGGTCTTTTAGCAGGAACTCATAAATACCTCAAAATCATCTGCAAGTGCTTAAAATGTTGCTTTTGTATCACACAGCAAAAGCAGCATTAACAAGGAAAGTCTGGTCATTACTATTGCCTAACTGATACCTTACACTCACGGTCCTTCTACCTCTTCAAACAATATTCCAGAACGAGAATTACCTACTCTGGTTTGCTGATGAAGTGATTATTCACTTCCTTTTAAGACTCTTTGCCAAACAAATCAGAAGATATGGATTTGCTTCATGAAGACCTAGAAAACATATTGGCAGATGTGAGACATTGAAAGATGACCATAAACAGCTGATATCAATGATTGCTATTCGAATGAAGAAGTTTTACAAGAAGACTGGAAGGAGAGTTATTATTTTTATATATATATAAGACTTCTTTTTGAAAAATTCAAGTATAAGTTTGAACTAAGACTAAAATTTTTGCTATATAATACATAAAAATTGTTGATTTAAGTTTAATTTCCAAAAACAGCATGTATTATTAATCCGGTTAAGAGCTTATGGGAGAAAAAGCCACAAATTACATACATGAACTCTTAAGATTTCCAACTAATCCTTGCTTAGCATCCAACTCATACTTAACTTTATCATTTTTCGTTCTTCGCGAATTTCCGCGAACGCTTAGCCTAAAAGTTAAGGAACAAGCTAGAGCTCAACACGCTCGATCAAGTCAAAATTTATTCTTATTTTACCCAATAGGAAAGTCAAAATTATGACAAAACACTTATTTTATTTTTGAAATTTTTGAAAATTTTCATATTTTTTAAAAATTTTGGTGGGAAAACGGGGTACGTGAGAACAACGGGCAAAGGTAGGTAAGATTATATCAAAGATATACTACCCCATACTAAAATTAAACATTGTCCTCAATGTTTCCTAGCCTAAGACTTAAAACCCCACACTGGAACTCAAAAAGTCGAATGCATAATCTAGGCATGAAGAAAGTATCACAAAAATCTTAAGCCGTTGATCAAGTATGCTAGGTATGCGTTTAATTACACATACTTTTCACCATTAAAACCAGACTTAAATGACCAAAAACATACCAAAAAAATACATTGTATTTGTATGTTTTCATTTATATTGTGCAGGAAACGGATATCCGAGAAAAGGATGAAAAATCAAGCAAAAACGGACAAAACCAAGCACGGAATGGAAAAGCGTGGAAAAGCCAAAGTCAAATCAAAGCCAAAGTCCAAGAAAGACAAAGTCAACGGTCAAAACCGGAGCCGACACCGAAGAATACTTAATGGGCCCACCCGAACCCATCTAATGAGCCGGAGAAGCCCATTAGTATATTACATGAAGACTTTAAGCCCAAGTTTAAATAAAAAGGCCCATTTCCTTATTATTATTATAGCCGGCCCAAACTGCTAAGGCCCATTCACATTTAACCTTCGTTAGTCCCTTTAGGGACTAACTTTGCAAAACTTCAATATACTTTGAGGGGGCATTTCTGCTATCCCCCAAAGTTGAATCCACCACAAGGGACCTTTATTGCAAGATATACATACACCTTGGAGGGCTTGTTTTGCCAACTCCACAAACCTTTTCCCTGCACCTTTAAACAAACAGGCATAAACCCCTCTTTCCCGCCAATGAACAGTACCCAAGTACTGTTCATTGTCTCCTACCAAGCCAGCAAACAAAACAAAAACTCACTTAAAACTATAAACCTCACACCCCACTAGGAACCATGAACACCTTGGCATCCCCAACTCCCTCATTCGACAAAAGAAAAATGACAAGAAATCAATGTCAAGATCAATTTGCTTGGGGACTACTAAAATGGACGGCATAGATGGTTATTAGGCTCACTCACGACAACAAACACACAAGCTGAAGTCTCTCTACAAAGAGAACACAAGACCTTAGAATTCTTCTGGTCTTGTATAAATAGCAGTTGTAACACCTTGATAAAAAAATGTAGTTTTTTTAACCTAGTTTAGTGTCTAGTTAGTTTTATAATGCACACTTAATTCCCAATATTGAATTTTTTTTTAAAGTTAACGAAATTCAAGTTTGTTCTTTCTTTAAACCCGTTTTCCAGTTTAAGTGTCTTTAAGTGTCAAGAAGTCTTTCTAAGTACTTCTAAGCTATGTATAACTCCAGGTGTTTTGGATAAGCATTCTCAAAAACTTATCTAAAGCATTTAATTTTCAATATAAGGAATTTTGGCCTTTTAGCTTTTTGGATGATAAGCAAATAAAGGAAGTGCTTAATGGTGGTTCATAGAGTGCTTATTTATAAGCTGGATAGGTTTTTAGAGCTTATTTAGTTCATATTATATCGCCTATTTAGATCAAGGAGCAAGTAAGTTTCCTTTTCATATTTTGCTATTACTGTACAAGTACTTATTAACTGCTATATTTTCTGTCTTTTTAATGCTATTTATGATAGTTTATGTCGCTTATGCTTACTTAATGTTTTCTCCGTTATTTTAGTTTGCTTTTGAATCTGTCCTTTATATGACTCTTAAACTGTTTATCTCTTATTTTTCTGCTTATTTGCCATTGAATTGTTGCTTATTTATGCTTTGTTATGATGTTTAGTGCTTATCTTGCTTAGTTTTTTTAGTTTAAAAGTGATTTGTGCGAATTTCTTAGTTAGTACTGGTAGTGTATTCAGTTAGTACTGGTAGTGTAATTTGTTAGTACTGGTAGTTCAAGATAATACTGTTGAAATTAATTTAGCTTATATAAGTTCTTATTTTTGATTGAAGTCGCTTATAAGTGTCTTATATTGTTATTTGATGATCTGTTTTTAACAGTTTAGGATCGAATCAGCTTGAAATAAAAAAAATGACTTTTGAAAACTTAAAGTGCTGTTTGGAACAAGCAGTACTAACCCATAATTAGTACTGCTAGTTTTCTTTTGGACTTTTACCCTAACAGTACTAACTCCAAGTTAGTACTGGTAGTGTATTTAGTTAGTACTGGTAGTGTTGTTAGTGCTGTTAGTGCATTTTTGCTTATTAGCTTATTATTTCTGCTTATTTAGGATTAGCTTAGCTTTTTAGAGTAGATTTAGCCCATTTTCGCTTACTGTCTTTAGTTTAGAGCTTATTTAAGCTTATTTGCCTTTTTAAAAAAGTTAATTTTAAGTGTTTAATTTTTAGCTTATTTGCCATTCTAGCTTATTCTAGTTGCTTATTTTTATGCTTGAGTGCTCATTAGGGGTAGTTAAATATCTGTTTTAGCTTAATTGCTTAATTCTTATTTCATTGTGTTTTATTAAGCCTAGCAGTACTAAGTTGAAGCTAGCAGCACTAACTTTTTAAGTTAGTACTGCTGAGTCTTATTTGTTTTTCTAGCTTATCTGTCTTAAATTCTTAGCTTATTTTTGTTCTTAGCTGCTTAATAGGTGTAGTGTAGGACATATCTTAGCTTATTTGTCATTTAGTTGCTTATTGTTGGGTTGTTTTTGCTAATACTGCCATTTTGTTTTGCTTATTTCGTGCTTATTTGCAAGTTACAAAAATTTTTCTTTTTTTAAAGTTGCTTATTATTAGCTTTTTCAAAAAGTTATATATCATTTAGGGTTAAATTTTTGGATAATTTAGTTTTGTTTTAACTCGCGTTTTTACTCTCCCGTCTACGTTTTAGAATTTAGTCATTCTAGCTTTCATTTTTAGGTTTTCCTTAATTGTTTTTGCATTCTAATTAGAAAAACAAAATCCAAATCTTTTTCCATTCAAGCATCGTAATTCAAACCAACTTTCGACTTTCCAATTCGCTCCTCGTTGGGGATAAACGACCCGGGAATATCATATCATACTACGCTCGGTTTCATTGATTATTTTTAAATTATCCTTATTATATATATTTTATTATATATTATATATTATATAAAGGCGTAACTTAAGAAGTTGATCAATATGAAACTTAACCGGAAATCCTTTTAACCTATAAATCCATTTTTAGGTTTCATCAACATGTAATCCAACAAGTTATTACTCCAAATAATCACAAAACAATTCACGAGATTC
>BQNB010161226.1:0-14705 GCA_026074375.1 Tanacetum coccineum
TCATCGGATAGTGACTCGTCATCACTAGAGGTAAAATCATCATTAGCATCGAAGAGAGGGTTAGAGAAAGTCACAGATTTTCCCTCAGGAATGGGAGAGAAATCATCACACGAAGGCAAATCACACTTACTATCACTCCCGGATGTATCCTCGGACTCACTTAGGATTGAAACAATGTCCTCAACACTAGACTTTATGAATTCGTCTGATTCCTTTTCAGGAATAGTGCTAAGATCCTCATCCCCCATGATGAGAGAGTCCTCGGACTCCAAAGTCGGTAAAACAGATGTGATTGCAATAGACAGAGGTATTTGAGAAGCAATTTCATTTAAAGGAATAGTACTCTCCTTGTAATCATCGTCATTTTAAAAAGAATTGAAACGTCGCGAAGGCTCGGTAGTATAAGTACTAAGATTAGCCGCCTGCTCTAGTTGCTGAAGCTCTTTCTTTTTATTAATTTCAATACTCATTCCATTGAATTTTCCCTTAAGCTCATCAATCTTAATTTCACATTCCCTTCTATAACGAATATCTATTCTCTCATTACGATAATCTTTAATCTGAATTTGATTACTTATACTTTGCATTTCCTCTAAATACTGCTGCTTTTGAAGCTCCATATCTTGTACACTCATTTCTTGAGGAGGTGATTGATCGTTGGAATAATGCGAGGGTCGGTCAAAACTATAATAGTTAGAATTATAAATAGGATTAGGCTTAAAGTAGTTTTGATTCATCGGTTGACATTGAAATGTTTCATGAGGACCCCTACAATTTTCATAACAAAGATATTGTTGTGGAAAACTGGGTGAATTTTGTGGATAATAATTATAACCAAAGTTTTGATTGTAGCTCGGTTCTTGCTCATAGACAAGCGGGAACTATGGTGGACAATCATAACCATAGTGAGAATTGTTTCCACATAACTCGCACGAGTATGTCTCGTACTGGGGTTGTGGAGAGTGGGTGAAATTTTTTGGAAGATCATTGAAAGAGTTTGGATTAGGAGCATCAATGGATGAATTTCCATCTCTTGAAGCGCAAAACCAGCAAAATGCTTCTCTAAGACCATATCCACACCACTTGCAAGTACATCGTTGACAACGTACACCATCTTCGAACGGATCTCCACACCCAAAACAATGAAATTGGTCGAACGAAGATGTTTGGGGTTATGAAGGTGGGTAGGAAAAATCGAGTGTTTCATCATTTGAAATAGGATCGGGGTTACGGACAAACTCGTCTCCGAAACTTACATTGGTACAACGCGGACAATTTCCACCGTTAAACGGACCTCCACACCACGAGCACCTCGAAAACCAAGACATGTTAAAGAATTATCGGATAAAAGGGTAGAGAGAATAAGAATTAAACGAATAAGAGGATAGAGAAGAAAATTTATAGATTTTTAAAATAATAGATAAGGAAAAGAAATTAAAGAAAGAAAAATATTTTTGGTAACCGATAGTCAAAGGTGCACGGTAGCTCTCTAGAAAACGTACAAAGAAGTAGAGGAGCAGGTAAGCATGAAGCGTTTTCAAAACCTTCTCCTTTCGGGTCGAAGTTCGTAGGATCGACCCTCCTTATACCACTCTTATAGTTTGTTAATCTAAAGGTGAACCAATTTGACAATTGACAACACGGTTATTTTCAATATTAAAATAAAATAAAACAAAAATAAAAGTAAAAAATATTTTTGTATTTTTATACAAAATAAAACAAAAACTTTCACGGGGAAAGGATCTTCAATGCTCGAATACAAACAATCCCGCAAAAATCGCTACACCTCTCCCCGGCAACGGCGCCATTTTGATATTATAAAAATCCCTCATATAGTATATATATAATACATATACATAAGCAAAGTATCATACAAATTATTCTTAGGAAAGAATAATAAGTAATTAACACGGGTATCGTTCTCCTCGGTGAGAAGTGAATGGAAATTTACATTCATGTTGTAAATCGAGCTTGATTGTCATTTTAAGTTTTGGTTTCTAAATCTAATAACGCAAAGGGAAAGCATATAAAGGCACGCTAAACTAGAAATTAAAGCAATCTAAAAACCTAACGACATTTAAATCAATTAAAAACTAATTAATAAACTAACTAATTAACTAAAAATGACAAATTAAAACCTTAAAAACCCAAATTGAAATTTTCTAAACTAAAATGCATTAATCTATTTTTTAAAACAAAGAAATTATTTTTTAAAAATTTAAAACTATTTTTTAAAACTAAATAATACGAAAAATTAAATTAAAATTACTAAACTTAATCCTAAAATTTTAAGAAAATTCTTAAAAATACTAGACACTATTCCTAAGGTTTATAAAGAAAAACGGATGAAAAAGCTCTAACCGATAAGCTGCTAAAAATCAAATAAGTTGAATAAGCTAAAACTAAAAATGTGTATAAGGATTAAATGGTGCAAGCATATAATGAAAAAGTCACAAGGGCGCATTGGTAAGACGTGTGTGTTGTGAATGGGAGGTCACAGGTTTAAGTCCTGTGACTTCCTTTTTGTAAAAAACACATTTTTTTATTTTTCTTTTAGAACAGTTAAATAATTAGCTAAAATAAGCACTTTTAATAAATGAACTTAAACTAAAACTTATTATTAAGCAAGAAAAAAACATAAAAGAAAGTGACAGTTAGGACTTTTTAGACTTTAAGAGCTAAAACTGTTTGGCTTTTAAAAGCATTAGCAAGTCCCTAATAAGCTAATAAGAAAGGTAAATAGGCTAAAACATACCCTCACATAGACCTAAAAAGCTTTAAGGACTAAAAATAAGTAAAGAGAATAAGCTGAAAAACTCTAAAAAGATTTAAGACAGTTGACACAAAACAACTATAAAAGGACTTTTGACCAAAGTTTTAAGCTACTTTTAGAGACCGATAAGCACTAGGTAAAAGCTAAAAGCTGAAAACAGCTGAAGACCAAGACTCAATTATCACAAATAAACTGAAACTAAGCAAAATACCTAAGGAAATAAGAAAGAAAAGCTGAACGGAAATGACAAATTACACTACTGCTCTTTTTGGCTCTTTGATACGAAGGACTCTTTTTTAGGTTAAAAATAAGACTCAAAATCTACATTTGCTAAATGAACACTTGAAACAGATAACCACTATACTATAATAAGCTAATCTTAAAAGAACTTATCCTAAAATAAGTTATGATTTTTCCTCAAAAGATATACAAAAAGAGACTTTTAAGCTTGAACCAAAAACTACTTACTTGACTGTTTTTAACAAAGAACTTTTAAAAGACATTCCCTAAGTGTATCAACTTACAACAGATGAAACTTATCATGTAATAAGCTAAATCCAACAAAATCTAGCCTAATTAAGCTATAACTTGACCTCAAATGATCTGCATAATCAGACCTTTAAACCTTAAAATCTCTTGACCATTTTTGACATTTGGACTCTAAAAGCTAAACCAAGCCAAAACAGATTCACTTTGATATATTTTGAGCTAAATTAAGCTTAAAAACAACACTTGATATGCATACTAAAAGACTTAGCTTAATAAGGCATTTTAGGAAACTATTAAAATGACAGATTTAAGACACTTAAGAAAAAAACTACAAACTTTAATTAAACTAATACTAAACTTACTAAAACTATCCTTAAGTCTTAACTTGAGCTTACTAAACCTGACCTAATGACCAAAAATCAACACAAGCAGTTTTAACTAAGTTAAAACTGCTTGTGCCAAACACCCCTTTAAGATTTAAAAGCTTATAATAAGCCAAAACAGATCCAAATAAGCCCTATTTTTTGAAAACAGATGATGAACTAAGCATAACAATGAAAAATAAGCAAAAATTTTGGACCAATAAGCACTTCTTAATATGCTAAACTAAAATAAGCAGATTTACTAATTTAAGCAGTTTTAGCTAAAACACAAAGGAAACTATCACTAGCTATAAGCTAAGCAAATTAAGCTGCATTTAGATAAAATAAGTAAAAATAAACAGAGAATAAGCACAATCAAGCATAGCAATAAGCTGAATGAGATAATAAGCTACAATAGAGAAATAGAAATGTGTACCTTTATCCCAGCTAAACAGGGATAAAAACAAATGCTCAAATGAGCTAATCTACAATGCTAGCTTAAAGAATAAGCTAAGAATAAGCCCTATAAGCCCTTCTTTCTCTGGCTTATCTTCCAAGTGGCTTATTCAATCAATTTGAATGGATTTAATGAAACTGCTTATCCAGTTAAGCTTAAAGCAAGCTTAACTGAATGAATGATAGCTTATCAAGTAATAAGAGCTTATTGAGCTTAATTAAGTAAAATCCAAACACATTTTGATTAAATTGCATAAAAGTAAAAGCTTAAATTCAACAAACAAATTAAAGGAAACTGACTTTTATTAATAGTAAAATATTTACAAGCTATGAAATAACATTAAAGAAGTACAATAAGTTAAAGATTACATAATAAGCTATACTACACTACTCCTAAACTAGATATCTTGCACTGTGTGATTGGCCTTCTATTTATAGCACCATGAAGAAACTTCTAGCCCTTGAGACGCTCCTCCACCCACCTTGATCTCAACCCTTGATTATAACAAACTCAAATCCAACCCTTGGATCACGTACATGTCAAATCCATCAATAGTAATCCTTAGGATTGTCAGCATGGATGCTTGTGTGTCAGGTTAGGGGCTTCTAGAAGTACTCGTGTGTATGGAGTAGAGATTGGGTGCGTGGATTTACCCTGGTGAAATGGGAGGGAAATTAGGGGAGATAAACAGTAACTTGTTTCAACGTTTATATCTTAGGCTTTGACCCGAGTGTTGACTTGGGTTATGGATTGGGCTTTGACTTAACTTGGGCCAGAAAATGGATAAATAGATTTAGGCTAACTGGACTTAGACTTATGTTATAAATAAGGCTTAAGGTTTATAAACTTCAAGTGATAATGGCTGACCCGGCCCATATAAAAAGGGTACGGGTTGGCCCATTAAAATTGAATATGCCTTCGGCTTCGTTTTCTTGCGCTCTTTCAATTTTCGTGCTTGGTTTTGTCCGATTTGGCTTTGTTTTTGTTCTTTTATTTAATATCCGTACCTTCAAGACACAAATCACAAAATACACATATACAATGCACTTTTATGTAATTTTTGTTCATTATTGGTCTTTTTAGCTCATTTAATTAGGTAAAAAGTATGTGTATATAAGCACATACCAGTTTGGGTCTGTTAACCAAACGGGGTTTCGTACGTCCTGGTACGGGTCTCACGACAACAGTAGTAGCATAATCAAAAATATAAGTACGGGTCTCCCATGTCATGGCTAGTCCAATAAAAATAGTAGTACAAGTACATGGGTAAAAATAAGTTCCGCAATTTAGTTCAATAATAGCACAATAAGTTCAATAAGGCAATTCTTAGTTCAAGATCGTACTAGTTTATAAATTGTAAACATAGCAAGTTATAAACAAACAACCAATGTTTTTAGTCTATTAGGCTCATGCATTTCACCCCAAACTAAAACATGTAAAAAGGGGAGTTTGTGTGAATACTCACAAGCATAATTTATCACTTTTGCAAAATAATACAAAGGAATTTATACAATAGTAGTAAAATAGTTCATAAGGTATAGCTCATGCATTTCACCCAAAACAAAACATGTAAAAAGGGGAGTTTGTGTGAATACTCTCCTTAGATAAGAAAGATGCAAATACTATCGTGGATGAGAGAAACGAGGAGAACCCGTCAAACGCGTTCTTCTAAGTACGACCTAGTACATACGATGAAGCACAGATTCTGAACTAGAAGAGCTTCCAGAGGATGTAAATGCCATCAATGCATGATTTGTTGGTTGTTCTTCTTCAGCTTGGTAGCTCCAATCATATCCTCCAATTCCATCTTGAGCTATCAAGGCATTCTGAGTAGGAGTCTCCACTGCAATAGTTCTTGTATTATTTTCTCTTCCTTTGAACTCCTGATTTCTTGGAAACCTACATTCTCTGGCAAAGTGCCCATGTTTATGACAGTTGAAGCATTCCACTTTTGACTTGTCAAAACCAACTCTTTGACCATTTATGTTCAGCTTCTTCCCAGTTCTTTTGATAAATCTTCTTGCTCTGATTGTCAGCATGGCCATCTCCCATTGAAGATCCATTTCTTCCAAATCATCAGGATGAAGTTGTTCCAGATCTTCTTGAGAAAGTTGAGGACAGTTGGGTTGACTTGCAAGGAAGGCACAAATCACAGCATCACAAAGATTATCCAGACATACAGTGTTACTACCATTATGATGAGTATGAGTAGTACTTTGAGTAGTACTAATTTCATGAGAAGAATCATCTGCCTTGTGAGTGTTGTTTGTGTTATTAGTGCTGTTAGAGACAAAGGCCACATTCTGTGTATTTTGACTTGTGCTTGATGAACCTGTTAATTCAGGTTCATATATCTTCAGATTATTATACAAGTCATCTAAGCTGATGGTTTCAATCTCTGCCTTGTTTCTCCAAATTAGAGCATGATACTTCCATTCAGATGGAAGACTTCTCAGCAACTTTAAGTTCATATCTTCTTGATTGATCACTTCTCCTTGGATCTCCAACTGTCCAATGAGTTTTTGTAACCTATCAAAGGTTTGATCTATTGATTCAGAACTTAATGCAGCAAAGTTCTCATATTGTTGTTTGAGAAGTGTCCTCTGAACCTTTTTGGACTCCTTGTTCCCTCCATACCTTTTCTCTATAGCCTCCATTAGCAACTTTGCATCTTGATATGTGTGGAACTTCAGTTGGTCTTTGTTTGGAAGTGCCATCAACAGGGTTGCTCTTGCTTTCATTTCATTCCTTCTCTCCTGTTTTTCTTCAACAGAGGTTGGTTCATATTCCTGTTCAACTGTTCCAACCATCTTTTTAAGCACTTTGTTTCCATTCTTGATTACTTCCCATAGAGAGTAGTCAGTCATCAGGAAGTATTGTTCTATCCTCATAAGCCAGAGGTCATAGTCTCCTGGGTTGAGAAGAGGCAGTCTTGCAGTCAGATTATTGTTTGTGGTGGTTCCTACCTCCATCTTGTCACAAAAAAATAGATCTTGAAGAAGAGGTTGATTCTTCTTATTCAAAGCTTCACAACAAGATCTGATACCACTTGTTTGTCCTAAAACCGATCTTGTCCTCCTTAGCTTGATGTAAGGTTAGCAACTTTGGATAAATCCAAAACTACTATGACAGAAACTTTGATTATTGAATATCAAATACTATGCGGAATCTAGTATTGATATTAAGAAGAATAATAACAATTGAATAGCAAACAATGAAATAGTAACAAAACTTTCAGCCTCAATTATATTAACGAACACTCTGAATTAGTGTTAGGGTTTACAAAACCTTAAAGCTCTAAGAATTCTATGGAAAATTGCTATGAGAACTGAGTGAATTATGATTGACCACAAAGGATAATCACACACGCTATACATATTATTAATACGATCACTCTACTTAGTGATAGGGTTTACAACTTGAAGCTCGAATTTTATAGGAAACTACTATTGAGATATTGAAAATGATGATTACTTTCTATACCTTAGGACCTACTTTTATACTCCATGGAGTCACTACAAGGGTTTACTATTACCTTCATAACATATCATAATTCTTTTATATAATTACACAAAATTCATACTCAAATTAAGTTATGCATATCTTTTAACAATTAACTTTAATACTTATCTTCGTAGATATCTTGTTTTACACTCTAAACTTTATCTCTTTACTCTTTCTTTATCCTCTTGCAGTAGTAAGTTCTTTAAACAATTGTAAGTCAGCAACAGTTGTTCTTTGTATAAAACCTGAGAATTAATAATTCAATCATATGACTCGATACTGACGCGAATTAATCTAAACAATTCATTTAACATGTTTGAATTTGGCTCAAAAGCCGGATAAATTCCCCTACACTTATTGTTTGCAATTATTGTTTGCAAAATACATTTGATTGAAATTAAGACGAGGTTAAAGACAATGCAAAGCATGATTACAAGATAATTCAAACATAATAAAACAAATAGTAAAGAATTAAAACATACATGACACTCCTAATATGCGAGAAAAGTAAATTGGGTTGCCTCCCAGGAAGCGCTTTTCTTTATTAACGAGTCTTGTAGCTAGACTCGAAGTCACACGTCCTTACGTGACTTCTCCTTGAAGCTTGATGATACTTATGTGGTTGGTTTTGAGTTTTTCAATTGTCTCCCTATCTCTTTTGTAACTATGTCCGAGATTCATACAAGCCTTGTAGTATCCTTTTCTCTTTTCAATGATATGCTTAAATCCTATTTTTCTAACCTTTAAGCTTTCCATGAAGAACGCTTCAAACTTATCCTTTTCAAAGGGGGATACGAGATCTAATTCTTTTGTCCTTTGGGGCATCCTAAACACAACCTCATTGTCTTTCTAGGCAAACCTATGCAGTCCTAAAGACTCATCATAGGTGAGTTTAGATGTTTGTGCAAAAGGTTTTCTAGGACAACTTCACTTAAGCCATTATCAATGATGCTTCCCAAATCTTCCAAAATCATAAAGTTCACAACATAAACGAAGCACCCGACAAATATATGCATGTTTTTGGCTCTTCCAACGAAGTTGCAAAATTTATATGGTTGGTATGGGTTCCTACGTGCTTGAAAGGATTTTTTCTTTTATTTTGTTGTAATAGGCACAAGACATGATGTTAATAGGAGATTGTAGATCTATGTACGCATGACCCATGTAAACGGTGCCAATTACACAAGGAATCTTTAAACTCCAAGGGTCACCCCTCCTAATCTTGGGTTATAGGGTCGAGAAAGGGGGTTGAGGTTCTCCTAACAGTTCCTTATGGTAAGCTAGTTCTTTTTCTGTAGGAAAGCTATTTCGAAACAATTCTTTCTCAAAATTGTTTCTTCGTTGTGTTCTTAATTCAAGTTCCTTGATTCTCTCTTAGGGTAGAAAATCTCAGAGTCGAAAGATTGGTTGGTCATTTCACTGATGGTTTTGAAAAGGAGAGAGTTAATAGTTTGCCTCATTGTTAATAGTTTGTTTATTCGGGCCATGAACTTAGCGTGAGTAGTGTTAAGGGGTTCTTGAGGAAAGGGTCCTAGGGTGGATGATGGATTCACATTCTCCATAGTGAAGAGTGGAATATTCAATGGCAATTACGAACAAACACACAAAGAAAAGATAGACTACAAGAAAGCTAATGCGCGAGAATTAAAGTCTTACTTGAAAGGATTCAAGCAAGTAGAACTAAGCTAAACTATGATCAATACCTAACTATTCCCCAGACGACAGTGCCAAAAACTTAGTGTGCGGTCATCGTAGGACTTCTCCACGAGAAGTTTTACAACTCCCTAGGCAGTGCACCTAATCGTTGTAGTGTAGTATGGGCAAGACTCGGGGTTGTTTATCGTTCACTCGAGGAATAGGTTGGGAAGGCTTGATCACGGTCTAACAGAATTCTAAGGGTTGAGGGAAGATTCTTTTTGTATTTTTGTATTTTATGAAAGCAGGTAAAATCATATAATTAAGAGAGTGGTTTGGTTTTAGCTATTAAACTAAATAATAATCTAAACTAATGGTGATAACAATAAGATAAAAGATTATGTCTATTTAATCATGTATTACTCCCTAGATTGCTTCTCCTAGTGTTGTTGCCTTGTCACACTTGTGATGATCTATATAATTATTTCCTAAAGCATGAACGAATTACACGAACCCGCCGTCTACTTAGTATGCCGCTAGAGCAACGCACATGCAAGGTAGTATGAAGACTATTACACGGCCCCTAGGAGTTTACTAAGTGCATGTGAAATACATTAAAAGTGGATCAACCATATTAGGGGGCAAGGTAGTATGAAGACTGTTACCCGATGGTATCCTTTCTACACAATCACGTTTCCCTAGACATATCAACAACGATGTAGACAAAAGCTGGTTTTCTAAGACCTAACGTGCACATCCATCACAAGAGGCAACACCACTAAGATCTACATTCTAGGTTTCATACAATTATAAATAAACACAATAATAGGTTTAGCCAAGCATGTTAAGAATAAAGCAAGAGCAATAAATCACACAACACATAGACATATTGAATGATTAAGTAAACCTTACTTGATTAAAACATGAATTGGAAGAGGTACAATAGGGTTTTTAGGCCCTAAAATCGTCTCCTACAGCTGCTAAACGAACTAGGGTTCGTACCCTCTTTTTATTCTAAAGTTACACACTCAAAACCCTAAATTCGGGTTTGTATATATAAGAAAATCGACGCGACGGCGTCGCGTTTTAATCGTGACGCCGTCGTAAAATGAATCTTCTAGATCTGTGTTTGAGTCGGTGCAGGCTGACGCCGTATTGAAATATGTGATGCCGTCTGCCGTCACTTGATGAGTTGTGACAGCGTCGCGTATGGCTTGTGACGCCGTCTCCAGGCTCTGTGAGCACAAATCTTCAAAAGTCTTGGTGTTGGTTTGTAATCTCGTCCGTTTCTTCTCCAAATGAGCCCAAGTCACGTGTAATTCATCCAAATGTCTTCCAAATAAGAAATACCTGAAAAGGAACGATTAAGTACCTATTTTGGGCATAAACACACGATTTTGGGGGTTAAACGACCCTGAAAAAGTGTATAAAATGACACCTCATCAAATACCCCTACACTTGGGATTTGCTTGTCCTCAAGCAAATGGGCTTTTCTATCTAGACAATAACAATATGAGGGGTCATTTTACCTACTCTTTAAACATATTCTACAACACAACATCCTAACGATAAATTAAGAAATCGAGAAAAACAAACCAAACATTCAGATCTTCATAATAATGGCTAATACCCGAAGGTATTAGTCTTCAAACGTCATAATTAATACAAAAGTAATAATTTAGCCAAGGTAAACTAACCGAGTTAACGAATGACACCAAACACTGAACGATTACAAGAGTATAAGAAATTACACGTTGTCTCCTATGGAATTAATCGCGTTGCTTGACCTCTTCTGCTCTTCTTCTCCTCTGAAAATCGACTTTTATGGTTTAGGTATTGAGAATATGATTTAGCACCCTTAAAACTCGCTTTTGAGTTTTCTATTTATAAGGTCTGGAGTCGGTTCGATACGGTGTATCTAAAGTGTTGGATATGGCGTATTGGAGGTTTCTTGGAGTAGGGACCACGTTTGATATCTTCCAGAATATTTAATTCCCATATAGCTTAAATACGACGTATTGCCTTCTCCTGGATACGGCGTATTAGATCTTGTTTCCTTCGTGGTCTTTGGTGAGTGCAGGCACAGATACGTCGTATCTTCCTTGATGGATATGGCTGTCAGAACAGTAATCTTTTAAATATCTTCGTTTAAGCTCCAGAATGCATGCCTTTTAGTTAACTTTCACCAAGTACTCCATAATTACTGCAATTCTCAAATATAACGATTAAGTAACAATTCTTTGCAATAATTATACAAAATGGGTTAATTATATGGGTTAAATGATGCTATAAAATAGACGTTATTTGATGTCATCAAATATCCCCCACTTGAATCCTACTTGTCCTCAAGTTGCCTTTAGAAGTTTATGAAAATGTATCCCTAAGGATTTTTCCGTTTAAGCATTTATTTGATCTATTACAAGTACACAACCAAACACCTCACGAAATAGGAAGATGAAAACACTCAAATCACTCAACTAATCTATGTGGTAACATGTAACTAATTCGCTCAATTGCTCGGTCGTGACGAGTTGGCAAAGATACACATCTCCACCACTAGAGCTAAGGAGTAACAAGTTTATAAAGGTAAATGGGTTTTTATTATAAGACTTAGGGTTGATCATTCTACAATCTTTCACCAAAAGTACCAAACCAACAAGGCAGCTGAAGCACACATACATGGCCGTAACGACAGAATAGACATGTGTGTTCGATCACATCCTCATTTGAGTTTAACCAAGGGTTAGGATGAAGAATGATATAGGGTAGGGATCTTCTAACTTTCACCAATAGTAATAAACCAACAAGGCAGTTGAGACATGCATACATGATCGTAACGACGGAATAGACATGCATTCTCGTTCACATCCTCATTCGCGTAAAACCCATGGTTAATGATTAGGAAAGGGAATTAAATTGTTGTTAAACAAAAAATTACGAAACAAATAGACTAAGTCCAAGATATATGTTGCTAGACACTTTTTCCCGACCGTTACCATGACAAAGACACAACTATTTACAAACGTCTTGATCATTGATCAAAAACAACAACCTAAGTTGGCGTTTCCGTAATGGTGAACTTCCCAATCATCCCATACTTTACAAACTTTTACAAGACAAGTGGTGATATCTACCACTTTATACAATACTCTACATCGTTGACTAATAAGACGTATCAACGAATAATTGATCCTTCATATAATTCCTTTGGTCTAAGCTTTTGCTATTTTCTCCAAACTTTTCTTCTCTTTTTTGTTGCGATTTTTCTAAATTTTTTGATTTTTTTGCTACACTATACTACGAAACTTGATGTAATTTCACCATCTTCACGATCATAATAACTCCGGATAATTCCTTCGGTAATTTTTCGTTCTTCGGTCGTACCAATAATTGTGTTGGTAGTAAAAATACATGAGTTTTGACTACTTTATACATTCCCATTTGCAATGTGCATATTTCTTCCCAAACGTACCAAAGATAGAAAATTGACACAAGACTCAGGAAATAAATACTTTACACTTTAAGCAACTAGCAATTGATAAATGGACATAATCTAACAGGGTAGGCTAAGGTGTAAAGGTGTAACAAAACAAATAGTTGGTGTAATTCCTAAAGGATTGGCTCTACAGGTTGTTCTAGGGGTATCTTACTCTTAAGATGAGAGTAAACAAAAGGATTATACTATAACACCCCGTGTTTTAGGGTCATTGTACGTCATCAATAAATTCACTATTTATTTTTAGTATTGTACGCGTTTGCTTTTAAATTGAAATCGTTAAGTTAAATCCCGTAAGCTAAAAATTATCGTTCAATGTAAACGGGCATCAAACAATTAAATGTTTACATCAAGAAAGTGTTAAGTAATTATTTTGAGGATAATTATTAACTTTGTTCATTTTATTTTTATTGGTTGCGTAAGTGTTTATGTTTTGCGATAAAATACGTTTAGGCATTCATGGAACCACCAAAACTTTTCTACGCTTCAACAAATACCCATTATTATACCCAATACTTAAAAATTACAAAAATATCTTATATATATGTATATAGGGCCGGATTTGGTGAAGAAATCATAAGAGAAATATCACAAACTTGCAACTTGATCTTATACATTCAACAACTCATTAAACCTTCAAGACTTTCACAAGTCTTGAGACTTCCCTAGAAATCCTCTTCTTGTCTAAGACTTTCCTAAGACTATCACATATGATCTTTGACTATCCATGTAAGTTATATAAGTCATTCACTAGTAGAAGTAACACACACATCTCATTTGCTAAAGTGAAAACAACACAAAAACTCTCTTTCTCTCCTCATATGCCACGACCAAAACAACCACCATAAACCATCCATACAAATTTTATTTACAACATATACAAGTGTTCCTATATCATATCTAAGATAACCTAAGGTGTTTAGAAGGTTTGGTTTAAGATTTACAAGTGATTAAGCAAAAAGGTTCAAGATTAGGGTTTACTTGAAATTAGGGTTTTTAAGGACTTAGAAGCTAGGGTTTATTTGCTAAACAAGGGTTTAGATCATATTGTTCATCATCCTACATCATATTAAGGTTACCTAAAAAGTGTATATATAAAAGTTCATGAATAAATAAGTATGTAGACATATGGATCTTGTGATACTTGAACAATCTTTGAACAAATGATAAACTAGGGATCCTAGGTACATAAGACACATGGTATAAATGGCTGTAAAGGACTTGTAAAAAAGTGGTTAAACTAAAAAGTTATAAAAATAACTTTTAAACACATTTTACCAAAATGACCAAAACCTTCTGTTTGAATTCGAAATATAAAGCCTTCATTTTCTATTTTTATAAAATACTACATCTCATGATGATTCCAAAAAGGTAAGAAACTCGAAAAACCGATTTATAACGAAGGAGATATGTAATTTACAAGTTACGCAATAATAAACGCGTTTATAAAAGAAATTTTATAAAAACTTTTTAAGTTTCACTTTTGATATATACAAATGGTTATTTTTCACAAATAGTACTTATTTTTAGGATTCGAAAACAATAATAATCATAATTTTTGGATTAATAACGAAGGAGTTATGAATTATGCAAGTTTACGATAATAAATACTTTTATAAAAATAGTTTTATAAAAGTTACTGTTCACATCAGATATATATATTTTGAAAACATCATTAATTTGATAGAACTTTAATTACAAAGACGTACTCGAAAGAATCTCTAAAACGGAGTTAAAACGAATAAAATACGACATTTACGAGTATACGACGACAAATTTTATAAAAGTATATGAACAGTAAAAAAACATTGTTCACCAGAGGACTCAAATATTGAAAATATAATATTTTGATGCATCTTCTTAATACTAAAGTGTGGACGTAAGAAACATATCAAACGGGCTTAAAACGGGAAAATTACGTCGTTTTTACTAATGAAATATTTATAAACGTTTTAACTTTATAAACATGATTTCACAAATGCGATTAGA
>BQNB010161227.1:0-14705 GCA_026074375.1 Tanacetum coccineum
TGTTCTTTCTCTTCTTAGCTTCTTGGGAGACTAACCCATCTCAAATCGGGTCCTATCAGACTATCACTCTAAAATGTGTGAGGTCTCAAGTTCAATACATGTTAGGTGCAAACAACCTTGAAGTGACCACGTCAACCTTCTGAAAAGGGACGACTTTACCTGGTTTGAGTCTGAGTGACAATAGGTTCAAGCCCCGCAGATTATTCGGCTAACGTGTTGAAAAAATGGTTACCAAAAATAAAAAAATACTAAACAAATAAATCAATCAATAGTTAAAGTATAAAGGTAACAAAAACATATATTATATATTTAAGGCATGGTTCTAAAAGTCGCGCAAAGGCCTCGCAAATACGCGAGGCGTGACCTCCACGCCACGCAATAGACCAAGGTTTGGGCTTAAGGCTTGACGCGAGATGAGGAGTAAAAAAACGTGATAAAACGTGATGCGTGGAGGCTTTTTTGAATTCAAGTTAGATAAAAATCGTATTTTTATATAGAAATGAAAAAGATTACTAGTTTCTTGACTTTATTCCTTATGTATAACACTTTTTGGAAACTCAATATATTTGTAATATGATATAAATATATAAATTTATAAATATTTTCATATTTTGTGCCGTTTTAAATTACGTCTTAAAAACGCCATGGCTCGCAAAGACGTAAAGCTTGACCATGCCGCCACGCCACGCCTCACGCTATTTATAACCTTGATTTAAGGTGTAATAGCTTTTCTTCACGAGAACAATTTGTTGTCAAAAAAAAAGACATAAAAAGGTAAAATACCTTTTTCTCATGAGAGTTTTAGTGTAAAATTATTTTACTCAATTTTTAAAGGAAATAAACTCACACGTGACACTCTCTTGAGTCTTGACCACATACTAAAGTTCGCTAAAAACAAAAGTGAGTCATCTTCTAAACAACAATACTTAAATATTTCTATCAAGTTATCATGTCTCCGGCAACAATGTCCGACCCTTCTCCGCCTCTTTTTCCTTAAATCAGATGTCTTTCTTTTCCAATCTAGATCTAAGGTGGTTCCCAGCTAGTTTCTGAGGTAGGTCCTGATTTTTTTTAGTATATCGCTTCTAACCAAACTCGATGTCTAAGGTGGTTCCCGGGCACCACCTAGTGATGCTGTGGGTCCGCCTCTGCCTCCGTTATTTCAGGGGCCCCAAAATTATAAGCACATAGGCTGAGATAGTTTGGTTTTTGGCTTGAAAATGATAGGAAAGTGTTCTAAAGCGTATGATACTTGTATTTATACTAGATTTATGTATAATGATCGAGTTTTGAATTGGATAAAAGATTTAGTTTAGAAGTTTAGAACAGAGGTGAACAGGGAAACGGGAGGAAGATGATCAATTAGGGTCATTTTTACTTCAGGTCCCCTAAGTTTATTAATTTTACACTATTGTCCTAATTACTTAACATTTTAAGCTTTTAACCCTTTTTTGACAAAATAATTACAAGGGGTCTATTACAAATGCTATACGTAATTAACATTTGTAAACTAAAGTGCTATACTTATCTACAAAATTAATGTTTCGCATTCGCTACAACCTACATGCAAAAAATATATTGTATGCGGTAATAGAAAATATATCGTTTAAATAGGTTTAAAAGTTGTCTGATAGTATTGTTGTCCTAATTTTCGACATGTTTAACATCGTTGCCTATAACATAGTGTGCAAACTCCGAAACAATCTTTTACTTTGAGGTTCATATTATTATTATAGCACAGGGCCTTTAAAATCAATGGGACGGCCCTAAATATAATCGGTGGCGGAACTAGACAAATAGGTTGTGGGAGGCAAAAAAAAAAATTTGACAAGAGCCAAAAAATGCAGAACAAAAACGAGTATCGAAATGATAAATCGAGTATTTTTTACTTAGAGATGAAGGATTTATAAGATTTTAAAGCGTTGAATGTTGGGTTTTAGCATGTGGGTGGGGGGCAATTTGAGTTTTCGGATGATGACACTTTCGAAAAAAGCTCAAAATCAAAGAAAAATTACTCTAGAATCTCATCTTGTCGGACTAGCCATTGAGGCGCCGCCACCCCATACTAAATACATGCATCTGCCACTGGATATAATTATGTATAGATTTGCGAAAAATTAAATTTTGTCGTATGAAACCCCTTGGAATAAAAATGAAATTTGGAAAGAAATCACCAAAAAATCGATTTGAAATTTGGTTGGAATCTGTCACCATTTTAGTAACTATTTCTGACGAATTTTAGCCATTAGGTTTGACTCAATTGTGATGGATTTCTTAGGGAAAATATTCGTCGGAAAAATATAAACTCAGCCGAAAAGCTTCGACACTTAAGTGTTTCCAAGCATATTTTTGGTTACGATATTTTATGTCGAAAATTCGTCACTAAAAGACCGGATTTCCAGAAAATTGTCCTCAAGTAAAGCCCCCTTTCTTTAGTATTTCCATATAAATTATAGTAGTATTTTCGTCTCTAAATAAGTGTCCAATGTTGACTTTTGAAGTTATTCTTTTTTTTGTGTTATATAATACTTGATGCAAAATATATGAATGGATTAGGTTTTAAATGTATTTTCATTGATATAATTTTTATTAAGTATTATATAAAAGAAACAAAATAATTTAATGTCAAAGTTGATAGAAAAAAACTTTAAATGTCAATAATAGACACTTATTTAAGAACATGAGAGTAATAGTTAGTTTTGTCAGATATACTCTTTTTAAGATAAATGATTTTAATATGAAATATGTGCAGTTCTTTTAAAATATGCACTCATTACAATAACCACTCAACACTCAACAACTTTGGTGATCAAATCGAATAAAAATATGATTAGAGAGAATATGAGAAAAAAGAGGCTCATAAATGAATAAATCAGAAACCCACATTTTATAGCCAAGACAACTTCCACTTTAGTCCTCGAACAATGAAACTCGTCATAACTGGAACATAACTTGCATGTTTCCTTTATTGTCAATTCCAGTCCCTGCAATATCCAAAACACAAGAAAGAAACACAAACTAACCATTGATTATTTTCTGTTTGACCTTTATATTCAACAATTCAAAATATTATAGCTCGTATAACCGGAGTTAAATGTTGATAAGTTATAAGTTTTTTTTCTAACTTGCAACAGTCTTCTATAGTCGAATGAATGATTGTTGTAGCGGGTTCTATTGGTTAAGATGTAAGTAGTACTAAATTATATTTACCTGTGTGCTAGTTGTTCAAAATCAGGTCTTTCATCCTTATAAGTTGCATTTACAAGAGGTGCAACTGAATTATCCCAAGCCCCAAGCTCGTTGGGAACTCCCATTGCAATTTCATCATGAAGACCAAGAACATACATCAAAGTATCATTCAAGACCAAACCCTTAGCTAGAAGCACCTCATCTCTATTCAAGGAATGTGTAAATTGTAGTTATCACATAACTATATATCTATAGATGGAAAAAAATCAAAAAAAATGTTTAGCAATTTTAGGTAGGGGCTTACATGGTACTATCAATGAGGATTGTTACACGATTTTGGTAAGAACGACACTGGCTTGCAAGGTCAACGATCAATTCTCCCTTTATCGCCTATGACGAGATAAGAATTAAGATTATGTATACAAGTTAAAAGTAATAACAGTAAAACTTTTACATTGATAACTAAGTTAATTGTTACCATTTTGTTTTTAGGGTCTAACGCGCTAAGCATATCCAACAACACATCTATTATTCCTTCTGCACTCGTAATTTCTGACATGCTGTAGTCATCAAAGTATCCATTATTAGACCATGACTTAGTCTCACGAGAAAGCTTATAGATAATGAAAAAGTATAGATACATAAGTAAGCAATACCTAAGTCCAGAAGCATCAGTTTGAAGGGAGGCTGGATGAAAAATAGGGTGAGTTTGTGGAGATGTAAACAGTGGCACACTATTCTCTACTCTGGGTGGAAAATCTACTCCATCAGACTAGTGGTTCATCAAAAAGAAAAATGTAAGTCAGAATTACAACAATCTGCGCATGAGTTTTCGGCATTGCAATTTGATGGTGATCATGAACTAATGTGTAATTGAGTCACATATAATCAGTTTTTGGGTATAGTGAAACTTATTCTGTATATCTCATCAATTGGACACAAAATAATAATTTAGGAGCAAGCTATAACAAACTGATTCTGGTTATATGTATATAATCATAATTTGTCGAACGGTCAAGCAACTAAGTGGCTATCACAAGCATATCCAAACAATATTTTATGCAACTCATGCTATTACACCTAATTATTTCTAAATGAAATGATAAATGAGTTTATCACCTTCAGTTCATTATACGCTGAATAGTACTGCGGATACTTTCCTCCAAGACCACCAAAAGCTTCTTGCCACTTATCTATCAATATTAGAATCTTTTCTCGTACATCTAAAACTGGCTGCGTATGAAAATTATTAATGTTACATAACAACACAAAACATTTTACCAAAAAAGAACCAAAATGCTGCACATATGACAACATATATATTACACCTTTTTCTTCATTATTTTAACCATATCACGCAAGATATCCCGCTCTATAATTTGATGAAATACGTTCTCCTCACAATTCTTACTCATAGTTTCCAGTACCTAAATCAAAGCTCAACAGAATAAGATCGAATAGCATTCCAAATTAACCAAATAAATAACAATCATGAACAACAAAATGAAGTACATACAAAAAGTGAAAGTAGTTGTTTTTTTGGACTTTTGCTTCCTAGACTCTTCTTTAGTGTCTTGATTGCATCTTTTGCTTGTCTGAAAATCAAGATAACAACTACAAAGTTAGTTACCAATAAGCAACATAACTTTTTGTTGGAAATACAGTCAAACTTATCATCAACATAAGTTAAGGGGCCAATATGTCATTTTGTTATTCTTAATTATGCCTAATATGTAGTTTGGTTCTATTTGTGTTGGTTATGAATGTGCAGGGGTCTAGTTGTAACATGTGGCTATATAATGAGTTATCTCCTCTAGGGTTTCTTATTCACTTTTCTCTCTTAAATTGTATGCACCTTCTTTGTCTTGTGATATCAATATGTGACATCTAGTGATTTAGTCTTTTGTCTTGATTTGTATTTTAAGACAAGATCAATCTCTTAATTTGAGTGTTGAAATTTTATAGGGAGGTTAATAGCGTCCTGATTAAGGGGATTGTGTGCAGGTAGAACCTAGTTGGGGACAATTATCTGTTAGGTTTTAATTGAGGGATTCTTGATTAGTTGATAGATCGGTTGGTTTGTTGTGTTATTTCAACTTAATGGCTTTTGTATACTTCCATTATGAAACCCGGACTTCAACTTAATGGCTTTCGTATACTTTAGTACGAAACTCGGACATCAACTTAATGGCTTTTGTATACTTTAGTACGAAATCCGGACTTCAACTTAATGGCTTTCGTATACTTCAATACGAAACACGGGCTTCAAAATAATGGCTTCTACTTATTTCAGATTACAACTTGTGCTTTAAATAAAAAAAGTGTACGCTTCAGTGCGCGATGTGATCAAATAAGAACACTTTTTAGTGATCATTTATTCCTAATATATTGCTCAATTGCTATAATTTTGTCTAGATATTGGTACTTAAATGTTTACTTTTTAATATTTAGGATTTATGGAGCAATTCTGGAAAATACACGGAAAACGGAGCATTTTGAAGCAAAAATAAAGAAATATGTATTCTGCCAAAGGAAGGATACACGTATCCACATTCAATGATATGTCGTATTAAGTTGCTCCATATACGTAGAGAAAGAGCCTGTATTCAAGTGGATACGCCGTATCACTATTCATGGATACGGCGTATCGGTGCCATAATAGAAGAGTTGACCCAACGTATCGAATGAATACCCGTATCCGAACCATTGTTGATATACGACGTATTGAAGGCAAGGGTCAATGTTGATTTATCAAGATATGAAAATACGTGGCCGTTACGTACACGTCGCAATTAATGAGGTGTCATTTTATACACTTTTTCGAGGTCATTTAACCTCCAAATCATCCAAATATGTCCGATTATTGTACCTAATCCTTTATTTTTGTGATTTTAGCATTTGGGAAGCACTTGGATGGAATACACGTGACTCGGGCTCGATTTGAAACAAGACAAATTACAAATTTTTAGCTTCGTGACCACCTTCGTGACGCTTCACCAAAAGTGTATGGAAAGTGTGTTTTGGATATGTTTTGTGACAACTCAGTGTGTGGAGAAGGCCTCCTTGACGTCGTCAAGATTTCAAAGGGACGGCGTCACAAATTGTGACGACGTAAAATTAAGGCGGTGGAGAAAATCCCTAATCCGAGTCGACGGGGTGACGGCATCATAATTTCTACCTAATGCTGTCACGATGGATTTCCTATATATACAAACTCTTTATTTTCATTATTCCGTGTGTGGAACTTTGTGGAGTCTTAAAGCTGATACTATAGACGAATTTTAGGGCTTTTTATGCCATTGGTTACTCAACATTGAAGTTAAGTAATTCATTCATTAATCATTCAAATATGTTTATGTATTGTTTGATTATTTGTTTTTCTTATCTTCTGTTAACATGTTGGGCTAAATTTAATTATGTTTACTTATGATAGCATGAAACCTAGTTATAATAATTGATGTATTGTTTCTTGTTAATGGTGTGCACGTTAGGCATTAGAAAACTAGCTATATGTGTGCCTTAGCTTAGACATCTAGTGAAACATGATTTAATTAAGTGAAACCTCACGTTTGGTAAGATAATTAGAATAAGTATTTAAAGTGCGTGGTATACTATTGGAAGGGGGAGCGTTTGACAGGTAGCACCCGACTAGGTTATCACGTAGAATGCGTTTCTGACCAACTCGCTGTTAAATTAGGGGAATACTTCACATTGCACTAACAAGGGTGTGACAACGCAATAGATTAGATAGAGTAACTATGGGCTAGTGCAAGATTAAGTAAACATGTTAGTTTACCTATACGAGTCCTCACCAATTTTATATTTTCTGCATAATTATGAGTAGTTTAGTTTAGATAAAACCCCCCTCTTTCAGATTAATTAGATTTTACTTGCTTTATAAAAAACATAAAAATACAAAAATTTATTCCCTCAACCCTTAGATCTTAGTGATATACAATCCAAACCTACCTCACTATTCTCCTAGAGAATGATCAATTCCCCGAGTCTTGCATATACTACACTACAACGATTATATACTCTGCCTAGAAGGATTGTAAAACTTCAGTGTTGCAATCCGCCGCATCAAGTTTTTGACGCCGTTGCCGGGGAATAGTCTAGGTTACAGATTTTATCTAGCTTAGGTCTACTCACTAGATTCCTATCGAGTGAGATTTTTGTTTTTCTTTTCTTTAGCTTTCTCGTAGACTATATTTTCTTTGTTTCGTTTGTTTTGTAACTTTCCTTTCGTTAACTATCATAGGAGACGAAAATCAGCCCCGTACCTTAGGAGATTACTCCAAACCTAGCCACGAGGGCTATCGAAACACTATCGTGCTCTCCAAGGATACCGAAGTGTCACACTTGCGATCTGACACCATCCGATTGGTGCAAAACGGATGTGCATTCCACAGACTCCGATCCAAATACCCAAACCAACACCTTAAGGATTTTCTCAAAATTACTGACTCAATCGACCTTCATGGTTCCTCTAGAGAGATAACGTGCTTGCGTTTATTTCATCTCTTTTTTCGCGATCAAGCTAGGAATTGGCTTGAACGTGTACCCGCGGGATTCATCTCTACTTGGGAGGATCTCACTTCTCGTTTCCTTGCTATGTTTTTTCCACCTGAGAGAACTACTAAACATAGGAATGACATCTTGATGTTCCAACAACATCATGGTGAGTCTTTCTATGAAGAGTGGACTCGTTTCAAGTACTTACTTCAAAAATTCCCTCATTATGGTATTAATCTTTGGTTCCAAGTCCAAATCTTTTATGATCGGATTGTGCTGCCGGAGGGAGACTTAGAAAATTGGGCGCCTGTGAAGCATGGGAAACCATCGATGATTTAGCCCAGTATGAGGATGAAGAATGGGACGACCTTGTTTTTCCAGGAAAAGGAAGCCTCGACTATGAAAACGCCAACGCAGAACAATTGTTGCGGAGTATAAAGTGCCAGTTGACTCCTTAACGAAAGAAGCAATTTTGTTAGTCAAGCGAAATGAAACCCTTTATGGGATTATGAGTAAAAAAGAAGGATATCTATCCTTTGAAATACAACATCAGGAAGCATTTGAGGGTTTAGTACTAGATTTTATTCTTGATCAAGATGACAAGATTAGACAACTAGAAGAATATATGGGGAGGATAAGGGATGAATATATGCAATTATCTTTGAATGTTTGTGAAATATTGAAGGAGGAAATAAGAACAAGGGAATACGAACACGATCGACCCAAAAAGATCCAAAAAATCACCAGATATCCTGATACTAAAAGTGTGGAGTCCTACAAGGGGGATACATATCTTGTGTCTTCTAATCAAGAAAGATCTCCCAGTATTCGAGATAGGCTCTCGTCAAAACTTCTTTTTGTCGGATACGTACGTGTAATCCTTCCCAACCCACCACTCATAAGGAAAAACACATTCGGCTTTAAGCCCAATGCAGGGAGAAAGCGAAATAATGCATTTCAATCACTCTTGAAATTTTCTTTAGTAAGCTTCCCAAAATCCCATCAATTTCTATTTTTTGGAAAGTATTACCCAATGAATAGCGAGATCCTCCCTCTAAAAATGCAATATACAATTAATGAAAGTAACAAAGTTTTTGACTCGGGAGGGTATTAAAACTTCTTTGAGAAGTAGTTGGATTTATGGTAATGTTTATCAATATAGAAAGGCATTTTTTTAACCTTGACGGTGACCATCGACACAAGTTAAGAATAAAGAACCCTTTCTTTTCATTTGTCACCGCCACTTTTCTGAAAACACAACCCATAAAATTTTCTTCTGTCGTGCTTGATCTTGGTAAATCATCTCCATTCGTTAAGTAATAGATTCTAATCATTCATCATTGTTCATTCATCTTGATTGCATACTTAATTTGTTAGATTTTAAATTAATCCCCAATTCAAAACCCTAGGACGAATTTTTAGTTTTTGGTTATTTTAAGCACGAATCATGATAAATTATCATTAGTTATTAATGATTTGTTGTTTAAAATCAACTCTTTCTCAATAATGATTCGAATTTGGGGTAAAAAAATGAAGGTTTTCATAAGAAAACATGTAGGTTGCTGCCATAAAGGGGTGTTTGGCAATGGGTTTAGTGGAAAATAACTTAATCTTTACCTTGTAAAGTCGGATTTGAAATCTAGGCATCGTGACGACGTTATAATGGCACTGATGTCATAAAATCCTCAGTTTAGCTAATAAATATTCTTTTTTTTTGTGTTTGTGTAGATATAAGTAAGAGGTCTAAGAGCACTAGGGGACAATCCTTTACCACTCAAGAAACTGTGGAGGAGAAGGTTCGCAAGCTAGGCCTTTTTGATAAACGATACTCATCAATTGCGCTATGACTCCCTTCTCAACCAATCTATTCACCCCGGTACTATCATTGATTGGGAACTCTTGGTTAAAAATAATTTAGAAAGAGAATTATTTTATAGAATCCATACCGACCAATTTACGAGCCCTCAATGGGAAAAACTTTGTCAAATTCATGAACCCATTTACCGCGACATAGTTCGTAAATTCTTTGCTACATTTGATATGGGGATTGGGACATGTAGGAATGATCCTAGTGCCAAGGGTATCAAGTTTAGGTTGGGGTGAGATGAGATTGATGTCATTGATTGAGTTTGGTTGGCGGGTAGGTCTTTATACTGAGGCTTAGGCGAATGAGGTGGGTATTTGGCGTGCTTTTCGTGATGGGTTACAGGTTAGGAAGGAGGTTATTTTGCACACATTCTGGCCAAGTATTGGGGATGACGAGTTTGTGACTAGGAGAATGAAAGCAAGGTCGATTAGGGATCCGAGGGTTAAGTCGGCGCACCGTTGCATTGCAACAACCATTGCGGGGCGCAAGGATTCCACCAACCAAATCACCATTAATGATTTGTTCTTTCTCTACTGCATCTATGCCCCGAATGTTTATTGTAACATTCCCTTTTGGTTGTGCCAATATTTGAATAGTTCCGGTGATGGAGAGTTGATTTGTGAAGGCATGTATGTGACTCGTCTGGCTAGATGTTTTGGGATTCTGACCCCTGCTATGATAGGAGCTTTGGGTGGGGGAGCCTTTTGCCATAGTCACCAAGAAGAAATCTTTGATAGCTATAGGATTATTGTGTAGCTTGTTTGAGGGGAATGTCACTGGGCCGCAACACGTAGGGTGCAACCGCAGCAAGAGAAGGAGGAGCAAAAGTAGATTAATGTGGACGATGTTGGAGGTTCCGGGGATGTGTATAGGAACATGAGCCGCGAGGACTGGCAGGCTCATCAGGAAGAGTAGGTGGACCAGCAGGAGGTGCACTGGGGGGGTGCTTGGACACATGGATGACTAGGCAGGATCAACGTTCTGACTGGATGTACGACCATACCGTGCGCCAGATGCAGCACCTCTCCATGCGTGATCATTAGATCCACACATGCAGATTGACCCGTTCCCTGGTAACGAGCAGGATTATCCTCCCATTGGCTACACTGGATATGCGCCCCTGGCTATGACTACCATTATGATACCTCTACTGACGGCACTAGCTGATTATGTTTATTTTTCTCGTACATTGGATTATTTATTTCTTGTTGAAAATTTATAATCTGTAATAAATAGAATCAAACTTTATAGGATTATTTAATTTTCAGTTATGGCATGGTAGTTTTTAATTTATATGCGTGTCGTGTTTTTTTAATTTTTATTATTTGTTCTTATATGTTTGAATGTTATATGATCATACTTTCTTCTGTCTTTAATTTCCTCTTAATTACATCAAAGGTATCTTGCATGAAACAAGTATAGCGAGGAATTATTTGGTTAATAAGAACCACATCAAACATGTAAAATAGATAATTTAGATTAATTCACATTTAATGTTTGTTTGTTTGTTTGAGCCATATATCTGTATTAACCGTTTTCATGGCTTATACAGTAATTTTTCTAGAAATAATTAATAGGACCTTTTGCAGAATTTTTTCCAGAAAATGAATACGTAACCTGTTAGGTCACTCGCTACGGCGTCAGGGTTTATTCCTAACGGCGTCAGGCCTTCTAAAAGACAAAACTGCGTTTTTCGAATTTTTGAAAATTTATTTTTGTAGAGTTCCCATAATTTTTAATTTTCTAGAAATTTTGCTGAAAGCCTTATTAACATTAGTAGAAGTATTCTCGATCTATTTGTTCATTTCGATTAGCTCAATTTTTGTAGAAAGCCTTGTTAACATTTGCAGAAAGCCTTGTTAATTTTCCGGAATTTGTCGATCTATTTGTTCATTTCAATCAGTTATGTGTCAAAAACAGTAACATTACGGTTTGTGTAACTGTGATTTTAGGTTTTTAACATTAACTTCACATTTTTGTGTAATTTTGATCCTTTCAATGTTGAATAGTATAAGATAAGAAAACTTTTTTGAAAATGTGACCCGATAAACCTATCGGGAAAGGAAAATTGAGCTATAAATTTTTTATATAAGATTATGTTTAGTGCACACCTTATATTGAAATCCTAAATCCGTCATTATCTAAAAGTGATCCCAACACCTTTATACCCGTACAATGGTGGTGAAATATATATCGTACCTCGGATCCATATTGATAAGATCACATAGCTCCATATTTATAGCCCAGTCTGGACCTATCAACGTATCACTTGTCGCCCTTTCGGCATATGCCGCTGCACTATTGTTATCACTTGCCATTTCTTTCTTTTCCTGTAAAACCAAACAAAGAAAACATAAATAACAAACCATAATATACAACTACAAAACATGACCAATGTATCTATAAATGAGAGATATATCCAATACAAATGATACACACATGCAACAGGTTCAAACACGAGTCAACTCATAAGCAGTGATTACACATCCGTTTTTTCCGGGCTATTTGGCTAAGCAGTGATTACACATAATTAGGGGTAAAAACGAGTCAACTCATAAGCTGCTCATGCATGATCGACTCGGCAAAAGCCCGAAACAATCAGAGCTTTAAACTACAGGGTCGATTAGGCTCTCAAGCCTAAACAAATTACCTAAACAAACATTCCATTTCCAAATACATGCTTTTATATATGTAATTCATACACTTCGTATACCTATAATTATTTATTGTTTTATGTATATTTATACGAATACGATCAACAAGCCAGAGCTAAGTGTATTTAACAAGTCGAGCTATATAAATTTGTGTTTGTTTCGGCATATATAGTCAGCTTATGGCTTATTTGGTTTTGGGCTTATGTTTCACAAGCTCACTTTTTGTGGCTTATTCTGAAACTTTTCGGCTTATATAAGCCGAAAAGTTTCAGAATAAGCCACAAAAAGTGAGCTTGTGAAACATAACGCAAATCACAAATAGCCATAAGCTACTATAAATGCCCAAACAAACACAGGTGACCAAAATATGTGATGACCCGAGCTCTAGCTAGAATCTCTAAGGCGTCAGAATGAGCCGGAAAGTCTAGCCTCGAGGCCCTTATACATATAAACGATCTACACGAGCTATGCCAGCCTGCTCGTGCTCGCAAGTAACAAAACTACTTAATATAGTAATTGCATGCTTACCTCAAACAAAAATTGAACCTGGCCATAGAACTCCTTTTGTCATAGACACAAGTGTGTGCTTTCTTAATGTTAATCTAGTTCTATAAGTGTTGTACTTTAATTACCATACGTCGTTGAATTAGACATAATTACCTATGCATAAAGTACTTAAATTACCATTTGTTGTAGAATTCATCCATGGAGTATCTTTGTCTTCGTTTCTTCCTTGTATGTGTGTATGTATCTTTGCTCTAAAAGAGTTTGAAACTGTAAATGCATGTAAAATTTCCAGTTAATGATGAGTAATGTAAGCACGCACTCCAAACGAAGGTAGATACTATAGTCAACATATGATGTCTTGTTGATTTAGGGTTTTGAGTTGATTTTCGTCATGTGTATGTATGGATTTAGATCAAATATATTTTTAAAAATCAAAAGATATCATATCTCTATAACTTTGTGTAACTTTTTTTAGAATATATTATTATGGTTTTAGATAGTAAAACACAATTAGTGGCTTGGCTCAATTGGTTAAGATTATTGCATGTTAACAATAGGTCATGAGTTCAAACCTTACTATGTAATTAATTTTTAGCATAAATTCGAAAATTATTAAACTTATTGAATTGTGTGTGCCATGTCATCTTTGAGGTGGCGCCATGTCACTAAATCATATTAATCCAGTCATAATTAGCCCCATATATATGTTATAGATATAATTTTTATTTGTTCTTATAACTTATATTATAAAGTATTATCGAAATCATATGAAAAGAATAGATTTATTAAATCTTTTATATATTACGTATTATATGAACTTGAGGATAATCAATAATTTTCTTTCTTTTGATTTACCTGTTTTCTGACTTGACATTGTGAGCCAACTAATCCCATCAGAAATTTAATTGTTAGAATTAAGATACGTATTAAACCAAAAGAAAAGAATATGTAATTTCTTCCAAACCCATCAATGAATAGCTAGCAAACATTTTTTTTCTTTATTTACGATAATTTATGTGCTTCGGTGTTTTTTATTTGGTTGTACAACATGATTTTATGCCGACAATGAAAAATTCAGTAAAAAAATATTCGGGTAGATGGGATGTGATTAAATAATGTTAAATCTTTGTTGGAAGTAAGAATTGTTTGCGTTTGTTGTATTTTAAAATATAAAGTTTTATTTGTTTATTTTTTAAAGTTATAATAAAACTTGTAAATTTATAAATTTACACTTAACTCTATATAATTTATTTAAAATTAAACCACTAAAGTTTTATTAATTACCTCCTCTTTTTTTAAGTTTTTGTTTTCACAAATTTGACACATATATTTTTATGTGTTTTTTTTCTCTATCAGATTTCTCCACCAATTTTTTTAAATTTTGACCAAATTGATTCAATTTTGACTTTTTATTGACCAATCAAATTGTACGATTTTACCTAGGTGACAAAATCAAGCTTTTTGATTGGTCCAATTTTTTTTCTCATAATATTTATCTCATGCAAAACTCCGAAATAATGTAATTCTTTTATTATATAAAAAAGATATACAAGTTTTAATGGATATATATGCAATTGCCTCTTAGTTTATAAATATTGATAAATTTCAATCTAAATTTATATCCCAATGCATAAAACAACAATTTTTATATTTTCTTTTCTCTATATCAAACTTAAATTCAAATCTTAACTCAAATTAAACTCAAACCTAAATGTTAGGGGGTGTTTAGGATTGCTTATTCAAAATAGAAACGCATAATCAAATAATCAGCTGTTACAAAACGTGGTTTTAAAAAATAGTGTTTGGATTTGATTTTGCGGTTTGATATCGTAATAATCAGATAATCAGTTTTTTAGTGTTTGGTAAAATAAACTATTTTACAATCTAAACTATAAAATGACTAAAATACACTTATCTATTAAACAAAACTTTATGAGATTCAACATAGAACAATATTTAAATTCAATCCAACA
>BQNB010161228.1:0-11584 GCA_026074375.1 Tanacetum coccineum
GCATTTTAAGTCCGTTTTTGGTTATTTCAGCTCGTTTTTAAAGGTAAAAGGTATGTGTATTTAAGCACATACCAGTTGGTTTTGTCTCTTTTTTTGGAGCATTGGTATCGGTTAAAACTATATGAGAGTGTACCAGTAATATATTAAATTCTAGAACTTGTTTTTGTGATTCATCCCGAGACTGCTTAGTGAGATCGCATTCGTGTGATTAGGATTTTCTAAATGATAAGAAGCACTAGGATAAACCCTGTTTTAAACCTGTATTTGTTATTATGGTCTCCCCGATCATATAACTACCCCACACCCTTACTTTGCACTCATTTTTAGTGCAAGATACCCCGAGTACACCCCTCCGAGCCTATCCTTTTTGTGGTTTTGTAATTTTCTGGTGGATTTTAGATTATTAATGAAGAGCATTATTTACACCCTTACAAAAATGTTGCACCCAAATCGTATTAGCCTTCCTTGTATATACTCGTTTTTAGTACATTATTGTAAAACCCAGTTAATTATTTGCTTGAGTACATGGTTGTTAAGTCGAGTCTTTTGATTAGTGTATACAGTTTTGGGATGATTAAGATTCATGCTAGTTTTTATTTTTATAGAGAAAATGGGGAAGAAAGTAAAATTATTACCCCTATATGTGCTTAATACACTTCGTGTTATTTTGATCCTTTCCATTTGGGTCATTAATTAGTTTGCAATTATGAGTTCTAAAACTCAAGTGTAAGGGTATTTTTATAAACCCCAAGTCATGTATCGTTTTGTTTCAGCAAATGGCAGGGAAAAAGTGTACGAAAAAAATATATATAAAAAAGAAGTAAAAGAATCATAAAAAAATGTATATAAAAAAAGAGAAAAATGTACGGGCTGCCATTTTGCTTATGTTCATGTTTATATCAGATAGTTTGATGTAAAGTTAGTATATCTTAGTCCTAGTGTGGTCGAGTCTTGGCTTAACAACGCCTACATGTATTCTTGTAAAATTTTAATTAACTCACCACCACCCCAAATTCACCTAAATATATATCATTCATTTTTGTTTCAATTTCAACTTACACCCATATGCCACAACCCCTTAAAAACCTCTTTGATAGTAATTCCTAGGTGCTTACCTCATTGCGATGAAGATTTTTGATCCTTTATCAAGCCTATGGTAATTTATATGATACGACAGGTAATGAGTGTTAATTTTCTGTTTCCTTTATTGCTATAATTCATTATACACCCTAGAGAAAGAGAGAATCCAAACACTTATTGTGAGGTGCTAGTATATATTTTCAGTGTTTTTAATTACGAGGTCTAATTGGTTGTGCTGTAAATTATATTTAAAAAGAAAGTTAAATGCCCCCGATATTGCTATTGTCTAGGTAGAAAAGCTCATTTGCTTGAGGATAATTATATTCCAAGTGTAGGGGTATTTGATGAGGTGTCATTTATACACTTTTTCAGGGTCATTTAACCCCTTAAATCATGCAAATATGCCTAAAATACGTGTTTAATCGTGTCTTTTTATGTTTTTAGCATTTTGGAAGCTTTTAGGGAACATACACTTGACTTGGACTCAATTTGGGAAGAAATGGTACTAGATTGCAACTTTACACGAAGTGGTTTGAAGAATAGGCATACAGTGCCTGGAGACGGCGTCGCAATTCCTAGCGACGCCGTCAGAACGTACAAGGGACAGCATCGGGAACTTTGTGAAGGCGTCAGGATGTAACCACCTCAAAGAAACCCTTAAAAGATTTGGCGAAGCGATGGCGTTAGAAATCTTGTGACGTCGTCGCGACTTATTTTCTATATATACAAACTCGATTTTAGGGTTTTAGGGTGGAACTTGTGTGTAACTTTTGAGAAACGATTATTATTTTTAAGGTTCGAGTGTAGTAGCTTTTAGGATCGACTTTAGGGCCTAAAAACCCTCTTGTATTACCCTTTAGCTCATGTTTTAATCAAGTGAAGTCATTTATTCTTTAATCTTTCAATATGTTTATGTGTTGTCTGATTAATTTATGTTCTTCGCTACTCTTTAACATGCTAGGCTAGATTTAGTATTTACTTATGATTGCATGGAACTTAGGTTATGGATCCTTTTAATATTGCTTCTTGTGATAGATGTGCGTGTTAGGCTCTAGAAAACTGGCTATAAAATATTACATTAGCTTAGACGTTTAGGGAAACGCGAGTGTGTAGAAAGGATACCATCGGTATCAGTCTTCATACTACCTTACCCCTAATATAGTTGATCCATCTTAAGTGTTTTAATGTATGTAATGTACTCTTAGGGGCCTTGTATTAGTCTTCATGCTACCTTACCTTTACGTTGCCTTAACGGAATATTACCTAGACGACGGATTCGTATAATCTTTCATGACCTAGGAAATACTTACACAGATCATCACAAGTGTGACAAAGTGATGTGTCGTTATGTATAGGTAATATTTATATTTTGCCAACTTTACCTAAAACTATACCAATGGGCAATGTACCCGATCAGTTATAGTTTCGTTGGTAAGTAGGGTGTCCATCACTAAGAGCGAGTGTTAATACTTAAAGTTATCAGTATTTTAGTTATCTAATTTAGTTCTAATTTATTCTATGTTATACCTAAGTTAAACCTAAACTAACACAAGAGGCGGGTTTCCAGCCTGAGAGACTAGCACGAGTTTTGGTTTACCTAGCCTGAGATTGGGCGATTAACACACACAAGTTGATAGTTAGAAGATAGAGAAGCGGTCAAGCCTAATGTAAAGAAAACATATTAACCATATTTAATCTAATAAAATACAGGTTTTAGTTTATAAGTGCAATGATAGTCTTATCTCGTTGTTGATATATCATTCCTAGATTTAGGCGGTACTTTTTCCCAAAACCTAGATCTGGTAATTCTGTCATAATTAACCACATCCACATAAAACACTCATGGTTGATTATAATCTATCTTAGGAGACAATAATGGTGATCTTATTGAATCCTAGCTCATCGAGACTTTACTAACTTACTGCTTAACGGCTTTTTATATACTAGTAGTCCACTTGTCCAGATCTTTACTCAAGGAATCAGAACGTCATTTGTTAATCCTAGGTCACCTGTTAGTCTAACTTGTTCACTAAACTAAGAGAAAAGACAACATGTTATTTATGATCCTATTACTCTAGATATATAAATTGTAGATATAAAGAGCTATCCCAGCATCTAGCTAACGCTCTATTTGTATTCCTAGATCCAGTTGAATGATAGGTCATATACTTAAGCACGTAAACGACTATAAATTGATAAGCATAAAACAACACACAACGAATAAGATGCAATTAGAATAAACATAAACCAAACGTTAAATTATCATAAACATGACTAATACCTAAAGGTATTAGCCAATAGCCATTGTAACTATACAAATGTCATAGAAGAACGATTAAGATAAACTAAACAATGATGAACGATACCAAAAACCAAACACGTATTTAGAGTATAGAAATTACAAGGGTTTCTTATGGATTTAATTGCATTGCAAGACCTTCTTGGCTTCTCTTCTCTTCTAAAAATTGAACCTGGTGGTTAATGCCTTCTTCTTAGTCTTCGGTATATTATTTTTGCACGCCAAAATTCGTATTTTGGGGTTCCGTATTTATAGGCTCTGGAATTCAGTCGATACGCCGTATTGAAAGGGTTTAATATGGCATATTGGGGTTTCTTGGCGTGGGCTCCACGATTATTATATTCCAGAATAGTCCGTAACTTTTACTTGAATACGGCGTATGGCTTCATCTGGATACGACATATAGGTCATTCTTCGTGGATGCTGAGTGAAGCTTCAAGCACAAATATATCGTATCTTCCTTGATGGATACAACGTATAGGTTGTCAGAATAATGCTCTTGATAATTTCTCCGTTTAAGCTCCAAAATGCGTGCCTTTTGATTAACTTTCACTCTTTGCTTGATAATTAATGCAAATAACAAATATAAGTAATTAAGTACCAATTCATGCATAAATGATGTGAAATGAGCAATATAGTTGGGATAAATGATGCTATAAAATACATGTTATTTAATGTCATCACAAAGCAATAGGACTAGGAGAAGCAACCTGAGAATTAGTGCATGGTTAAGTAAATGTGTTTGTTTATGATACGAGTTCCCATCAGAGTAGTTTAGATTTAATTTTAGTTTAATTAGTTTAAAACCAAAACCCTCTCAAGACTAGAATTTTAATTGCTTTTATAAAATATAAAAATACAAAAAATAGATCTTAGTTAGGTTTAGTTCAAGCCTTCACACGGTATTCCTCTTGAGAACGATAACAAACCCCGAGTCCTTACTATACTACACTGCAATGATTAGGTACTCTGCCTAGAGGATTAAAAAACTCTGCTTGTTCGTAAGACCCGCATCAGCTCCATTATTCTCATGGGCTGATGGTGTAGCTACTGCGTGCTATACTCCAAACCGATCCCTAATTCATAAAAGATTCAACAAAACACCGTACGAGCTTATTAACAATAGAAAACCGGATATCTCGTATCTACATGTATTCATGTCTCTTTGTTATCCTAAGATTGATCGCAATGATATTGGGAACTTGTGCTAAAGGTGATATAGGCTTTTTCATTAGTTATTTTTCTACTTCCTGTGCTTACAGAGTTTACAACCGAAGGACAAAGAAGGTCATGGAGACAATGAATGTCACAGTTGATGAGCTTTCAACAATAGCTTTTGAACAACGTAGTTTAAAACTTGAGCTTCAAGGAAGGACTTCTGGACACATTAGTTTAGGACTCGATCTTACTTATGCTTCGTCAACAATAACATCTCAAAAACCAACTGAACGTGATTTAGAACTCTTGTTTGAAACAATGTATGATGATTATATGGGTGGTCAATTGTTAGATGCTACAAGAACTGCTCCCGCTGCACCAGCAACTATGAATCTTCAAAGTCTAAATGCATCTACAACAACTGCAGAAAATGTACTAATACCAACAAATTCATCTATAGAGGCTCCAGCTATTCCAAAAACTTCACATGATGATAATGCTCATGATGGAATGTTTGACAAGGATATGTTCATCCATCCATTTGCTCAACCATCCACAAGCTCAGCAAAATCATCTTTACAATATGTGGATCCATCTTAGACGAGAAATTGTTTGTTGGGATTATTGATTGATGAGACAAATAAATAAAAGAATGAAACAAGAAGGACGTAAACGCATAGCTATAATTCTTCAAAGTGGAAAGATTTTGAAGATTCTAAAAGATCTCCTTAAGAAGATAAAAGATATAGAAGATAAAGATAAAAGTTAAGAAGATATTATTTGTTTCCTAATTATATTTGTTCTTATCCTTTGTAAACCTAGATGATCTCTACTATATAAAGAGACATTAGGTCGTGTAGTTTAGCATCCAGAAAAACGTGTGTGTGTGTACACTGGATCAATGTAGACGTCTAGTTGGTGTATGTAGCCTCAAGGATCTTTGATCCCTGTTACAGGTGGTAACCGTTCTATACTGATCATATAGAATTGGAGCTTGGTGGAATCGTATGTTCAATAAAACCTTGTTCAATACTTTGTCTTCGGATTATTTCTGTTCCATAATTGTTATCATTGTTATTGTTTATCCTAGATATAAGATCTAAACAATCTGAGCTTAAACGATTCTTTAGTTTTCACAATGTTCATAAATCCATTCGCCACCATCCACAAACTCAACAGAATCATCATTTCATTATGTGGATCCATCGAACATGCATACGTTTGTTCAACCATACCAACATGAATTCCAATAGACTAAGGATCACCCTCTAGAACAAGTGATTCAGATGCATATTTGTGCATTTCTGCATTGTTCGTGAGTACTATGGAACCAAGAAATGTCAAAGAGGCTATGACCGATGCTAGATGGATTGAAGCAATGCAAGATGAGCTTCTCATTTCAAATGGCTTGATATATGGGAATTAGTTCCTTATCCGGACAATATTAAAACCCTTACCCTAAAATGGTTATTCAAAAACAAGCTTCATGAAGAACAAACGGTCATCAGAAATAAAGCTCGTCTGGTTGTGAGAGGGTACCACCAAGAGGAAGGATTTGATTTTTAAGAATCCTTCGCTCTGATTGCTAGGATGGAAGCTATTAGGATATTTCTGGCTTACGTTGCACACAAATCATTCACTGTTTTCCAAATGGGCGTGAAAACTGCTTTCTTACACTGTTCATTAAAAGAAGAAGTGTATGTATGTTGATGTGTGTTTTCCAAGATTTAAATTTATAATAACTGGAAATACCTATTTTTACTAAAAACACAACATTCGGGCAAGTATACCCTATTCGAATGTAATATAGTATTAGGTAAGCCCAGGTCGTTCCACGGAATTTGTAGCAATTCACAGATTGTTTATCAAGTAACAAAGCTAATTGATTGTCACGGATCAAATAGCCAAAACGTGTGTAAACCAAGCAAGATACCAAGGTATGCTCCACATAACATAATAGATATAGATAGAGCAAGACTTTATATAAACAAAGCATATAGGTCATATATGACGGGTAATCATAAAAACAAGCATATCTACTAATGATAACATAGAATCCTTTTGGCCTATATACTACATCATTATGAGCGCAGTAAGAATGGTTTATATTAAATATGCATACATATGAATTCCTCCATACTCAGTCGATCAACATAAGGAAGGGTTTTAAACATCATTCTACTTGGGTTGATTACAAATTTACCACACAATTCTCACAAGTATGATATTGACACGCCATAGATAAATGGTTTAAAATACATCAAGACAATTGACCCTTTTGGCCTATTTCAATTGCAATGATATACCAAAAGATAAACAAGGATCCAAGCAGGATAACATTGAATTCATAAACATATATATATTCATAAGTCATAGAAAAATCATCCAAATATCATATAATGTTTCACATATGAGAACAAAGTACCAATACTAATATTTCGACTAACATAACCACCAACCCAAAACTAACAATTCCATGATCAACCAACAACCAAATGCTACTGAGATAACCAGAAATATGTCACCTAACTTTTGGAAATTCAACAACGTGTAACCAAATTGTGTGTTTGGTAACAAGGCTTATGGTAGTAATTTTAGAAGAATTTGGTGTGAATCTTCTAAGAATCAAAGTGAGAAGTGTTTAGATTCTGGAAATGGATGATATGTAGGCTAGATATTGTGTTAGAACTCTGGAAATTCATGGCTATAATGGTGGTTTGTGGTGGTAGTATGGTGGTGAAATGGTGGTAAGTGGCGGATTAAAGGGGTATTTGGATCATTGGATGCAAGAATCCTCACCACTCCTTCCTCCTCTCCAAAGGCTCTAATGAATGTGTGTGTGTAAGATATAAGTTTGTGTGAGAGATATATAAAATAAGAGAGACAAGGAGAGCATTTATACGCAGTTTGGGGGTTAAAGTGCGTCGCACTTTTTATTTTATGCGCCACAATTCGGGTATTAATGCTGTCTTCATTTAATTGCCTTTAATTTTTCCACCGACTCAAAAGTGCGCCACACTTTTGGTAAAACCGCCAAACTTTGATGTGTTTTCAGCACTTGGTTTTTATCAAGGTTGTAGATAATTGAATTCTCTTCGCGTGGCCGCCAGAATCGCGTCAAACGGAGTTTGTATGACCGAGTTATGACCAAAACAGTGAACATGTGTCAGGAGATCTTTATCTTCAGTAATTTCTTTGTTTAAGCTTCAAATCTTCGTGTATTCTTTCGTTTTCTTCCACGACACGTACTTAAAACCTATAATAGAAAATATACTCGATTCTATACCAAAAGTTCTTATAATTAACCAATTTATATATATAAAATCATTGATAACGCATATAAAAACGTGTATAATTTAAGCGTTATCAAATCCACCCACACTAAAACTTTGCTTGCCCTCAAGCAAATCTAAGAAAAAGAAATTCAGAAATAAAATTCCTACATGACAAGACAAAGAAATTTTTATATACATATACTTTTTCAAATTTTCAATTATTATAATTATTATTATTATTATTTTTAAAATTTTATTATTTTTAAGATTTTTTTATTGGGTGTGAAATTATCGAAAATATTTTTGGTTTTTGTAATAAATAAGTGCAAAAGGCGCAAGCACCCCCCCACACTTAAGGTTTGCTTGTCCTCAAGCAAAATAAAGAAAAATAATAAGCTTTACAAAAGAAACATAGAATTTTAAAAATATTTTTGATTTTTAATATGCGAAAGTAGAGATGTTTGGCAATACCCAATAATCTTCAAGCTCTAATATCATGACTATGCACCTCACGAATAAAAAAAGTATTATTCACTCAAACACTCGTATGTGATGTAATAGAGGGTAAAAGGGAAATCACACTCTCAGACATGATTCATTAAGTTACCATAGGCTTGTACAAGAAACAAAACTTCACCAATATGGCGTAAGCACCAGGCATAAATATTAAAAGAGAATTTTTATTCAGGTTGTAATGTACATGCTTCAAGGTTATAAGGGTGTGGATAAGGCATGTGTAATATATACTGGAAATGGTTTTATAATATACATGTCAACAAGTCCAAGAATCCACGTTGCTAGTTACGACAATCCACAAACCCGCGAGGTTATCGAACATTCAACCTTTCTCGGTCATAATCAAACCGGTACAAATGTAATATAGCAATACGTCACAAGCAACCAACATCTCAACTATTATTCATACTTTTCTTTTTCTCTCTTTTTTTCTTTTTCGATTTTTTTCCTTTTTTTCTTCATTTTTTTTCAATCAATCCTTCACACAACTAACAATTCCCCCACACTTAATATAAGTGTTCACCACAAAAAAAAATACGAAACACGAAGCGTGTGATAAATGCTTAATTGTATATAAAAATTACCCGGGATTTTGCCAAATAAAAGCCAAGAAAATGCCAAAAGGATAGAAAAATGTGTGCTTTTGTGTCTATTGTGCAGGAAAGGATAAAAAAGACAAAAGGAAGCAAAATCAGAAAAACCGACAAGAAACGGAGAAGACAAGAAAAGAGTGAAGACGGGAAGCCAAATCAATCAAAAGCCGGATCAGCCCGATACAAGAGAAGAAAGATTGAAGAAGTTAAAGGACCAATGATGACAAGTTTGCAAAGCTTAAGGGTTCTTTTGGATATTCTTGAAGTCAAAGGGCTAAAGTTGCAAAAAGATTAAAGTTGTTTTACAAGAGGAAAAAGAAGAATGGAAGTACAAGGACTAGAGCTGTCAAGATTGAAAGTTCTTTTACACTACAAATTGGAAATAAGAAGACAAGGACTAAAGTTGCTAATTCTTCAAAGTTCAAACTTACACACGCGGGGAAAATTTCCCTAACCACCCATAACGATTTTTCCCGCCAAATTCCCCACAAACCCAATTTGTAAAAAAACCCTTCCCCGCTCCTCTATACTTCAATTAACCTCGTATTAATCAACCTCCACATCTTTGCGCTTACGTGGCATCATCCCATTGGTCTAATTTCTTCTAAAAGTCCACGTGGAAGCTTGCAATTGGCTCGAACACGTCACAAGCTCATCAACAACTGAAGCTTTCATCCTCTTCTCATTTTTCTCTATAAATAGAAGTCTAAATGTTCAGTTTAGAGTTAGTTAGTAGTTTTTGATTTTCAGTTTGTAATTTCTCTTATTTTTAAGCATTTTCTTTTGAGTTTTTCCCAATTCAGCTTTAAATACTTGTACTTTGTATCCTTTAGCTTGAACTTTACCATTTTGAGTAATAAAATTCAGTTCTCAAGTTTCTTTGTTCTTTGATTTCAATTTTAAGGAATTTTTACCTCAATAAGCTCTCATAAGCTCTTTTGAGCTTATACTTGTTCATAAGCTCAAATTCAGTTAAAAACTTGTTAAAAGTCATTCACTTACTTGTTTTGTTCAATTTAAATCAAAACATGATCACTTGAGTTCAGTTTGATCAAAGTTTGGAGGTTCAAGAGAGTAATAAGCTAAAAAAGCTTATTGAGCTTTAAGCTCAAGGTATAGAGGCAAGGTGCCACTTAGGTGTATGTTTTTAAGCCACTCACTCAACAAGAGTGGCTTGTGACTGAGACTACAAAAAAAATCAAGGTTTCATTTCTCAAATTTCATTTTAGCTTAATTTTAGCTTAAAACATTTGCTTATTTACTTTTCATTCCTGTTCAATTCTTTGCAAACATATTTGTTTAGGCTTGTTATTTAGCTGTTTTAAGTTTTCATTAGATGAAATTTGAGTAATCTCAGTTTATCTTTTAAAACTGTCATAGTAAGTAGTATAAGCTAGGAGAGAAATTAGCTTAAATTCATTAATAAGCTGTAGGTTTTAGTTTAAAAATAGCTTAATTAGGTGATTTCTAGTAAGAGTAGATATAAAGTAGTGACAGCTTTAGCTTTAAAATAGATTTTAGATATAAAATTAGTTTAGACAGTCAACTTAAGGAGTGTTTGGTTCTAGCTGATTTTGACTTCTAAAGTCAAAACAGGTTTGTCAAAATACTTCATATAGCTGAGTCAAGTCATGTTATCAAGATTTAAATAGGTTTCAAAACTTAGCTTGTAGAAATTTCAAGTTTTGAGTTTAAAAAGTTTGTATTTGCACCAGGACAGTTTTTTAGCTAGTTAGATTTAGAGTTTAGTGTCTCAAAAACAATTTAGAGCTCATTTTGAGTTAGTGTAAGATTAGTTACAAGTAGTGAGTGAGAACATGAGATTTTAGTTAAAGGACCTTAGCCTGCATTTTAAAACTTTGGTCAATTGTATCAGCAACAACAGTTAAAACTGTTGTTGCTGATCAATTTTAAGCTCTTAGCCTAGCTTATTTTACCTGCAAAAGTAGTAAAGCAGCATTTTGGATTCCTAGCTTATTCTCTTTTGAATTTCTAGTTTCTAGCTGTTATTTCAAGAATCCTTTTACCTAGGTTTTATCAACATTTATAGTATAGCTTATCTTTGAAATTTCAGTTTCTTAAATTTAGATTTCAGCTTATTAGCTTAATAGAATTTGCTTAAAAATAGCTTAAAGCTTAAATTTGCACTTTTCAATAGTAAATTTCTTGCTATTCTTGTTAACACTTAGATTAATTCTTTCTAGAAATACCTAGTATACATCTTGAGCTTCATTTAGCTTCTTTTGTTTTTCATTTTCATCTAGAAATAAGCTAGTAATAAGCCAAAGTCTAAAAAGTTAGGAAAAGCCTTAGTTTCTGTAAAGCAGTTCAATATGCTTAATTTCTAGCTTATTCTGTTGTTAAAAGTCAAAAGTGCCTTTGTTAAAGTTGTTGTGAATAAGCTCTTCTATAACTTTGTAGTTTTAAGTTTTAGCTGATTCTCACTTTTTAATAAGCCAAAAATAAGCAATATCGTAGGGTCTATTTTGTAATATCTAGATAGTTAGAGGGTACACGTTTGAACTAAAGTGTAATTTTCCAGTAGTTACCCCGCCTACCCTTTTCTTTCTTTTATTACATTTCCTACCCTGTCTTTTGTTAAATAATAAAATAGTTTTAATATTTTTGTAATTAGTTTAAATAAAATTAGGGTTTAGTTTTAA
>BQNB010161229.1:2350-14705 GCA_026074375.1 Tanacetum coccineum
TTTAGCTTATTCGTTTTCTTAGATGCTTATTAAGTTTTAAATAGCAAACAGTTTAGCTTAGTTTATGCCTTATTGTAATTTAGCCATTTTGTCAGCTTTTAGTGCTTATTTTCCAGCTTATTTTTCATTTTCTCACAAAGTTATTTTTTTAAGTTTCATTATTTTGCATATTTTATAAAAAAAAATTTAAAAAGAAAAAAACAATTTCTAAAAAGGAAGCCACAAGGATTCGACCTTGTGACCTCCCTTATAACACACACTCGTCCCACCTCTCACACACTTAACCAGCGGAACTAGTAGGACTATCTCCCAATAAGCCTTTAAGCCACTTTTGGCTTATTTCTGGCTTATTTAGATAAGCTGGCAGCTCCATTTCATTTTTCATAAGACCAGCACACTCTACAGTACTTTTCCTTATTTTTTTAGATTTTTCCAAATTAAGTTAGTATTTTTAATTAATTTTTCTTTTCAAATCAGTTTTAAATTCATAAAAAATTATTAAAAAGTCAAAAAAATATCATTTTTTTTTTCAAAATTTTCTTTTATCATTTAGCACCTAGGAAAATTAGATTTGCATTCGTAGGGTTAAAATTTCATAATTTTGTTTTTTTAAAGAACGAGATTTGACCCCGTTCTCGTTTTTAGGTTTAAATCCCTCGTTTGCTTTCGTTTTTAGGTTTTCCTTATTCATTTTTGCATTTTAAGTGTAGAAATTAGAAAATCAAATCCAAAAACCCTTTAACCATTCAAACGCGCGATCACAAACGTTCTCGATTTTTAATTCACACCTCGTTGGGAAACGACCCGGGAATGTGATGAAGAAGGAGGAGATTTCTCCTTATAAGCAAGAACACCGTGATTGAAAACTTTGTCTTCATTTTCGGATGAAAATGGAAGTAAAGTATCAATCACGGGGGAAAGAGGAGCAAGAAATCTCGTGGATTCGACTTCAATGCATATCCCCGGATCGTAAATCTTGTTTCTATCTCCGGAAGGAGAAGAAACATCAGGATCGGATCCGAGATCATTATGAGAAGGAATGAAGTCGAAATCCAATTGAAGGGCGGGATGGGTGGGCAAAATATTAGGCACATCCACGGGGATGTCTTCCACCACATCAATGGTTGAATCTCCCGAATCGGGATAATCAACATGAAATGATTCGAACTCGGGAAGGGAAGTAGAATTAGTGTCACCTTCCGAGTCGAAATCATCACTCTCAATACCCGGTGGTATTGAGTCATCCGGACCGGGAAATATATCGATCTCTTCCCTAAGAGAGTCACTATCCTTAACGGGGATAGGAAATGTGGGAAGAGACTCGATGATAGTATTAGAATTGTCTTGAAAAGCTTCCGGTGGTCGGGGAGAAGAGTTATCGTAAAGCAAACTTTCCAAAAACAAAATATCACCCTCCGGATCAAGGTTGATATTATCAATTCCCGGTGGAATTGATTAGAGACGAGTGAGTTTATCGACGAACTCATCGAGAAGAAAATCAATCTTGGGAGGGGAAGCCATCAAAGTATCATAATTGAATAGTGATTCAAGAAGATAAGACTCGGCATCAAAAGGATTATTTTTCGGAGTAGAATCGGGGTCTTCATTATGAATCGGATTAAACTCACTAGAAATGATTTCCTCGTCAAGATAAAAAAGAAGGTTCGAATAAGTTATAAAACTCATTTCGTGAATAACTTATATGTGAGAAATCACATATCCTTTTTATACCAAAAATGGCTCTAAAATTAACAAATTGTGCAAATTATGCTTGTATATTTCTTGTTTTGTCATTTGTGATGTGTAGGTACGAAAATTGCAAAAATCATAAGAAAACAGTCAAAATCGGACAAACACGAACACGGGAACGGATAGAGTGTACAAGAGCCAGGAGTTTCTAGTAAAGGTCAACAAAGTCAACCTTAGTCAACCCTTGGTCAACCCATAAAAAGACAAAACCATAAAAATACTCAAAATACCCTTAATGTTAAAACCATTTTCATTAGAAGCAATAAATGCTTAACACCGTTAGTCCTTTTAATATAAAAGACTAACAGTCATTATCTCTTTTATAACCTAAAGCCCTTTTAAATATTACCCGAACCCAAACCCTTATCCTGGCCCAAAAACCTAAGCCTAAGTCAAAACCCGTGTCAAACGAATAAAAGGGGTAAAAGAAGCGGGAAAAGTCATTTTTACTATTCATCTTTGTCCCAAGTTACCTCGCAACTCAAATTAAGAGTTAAAATCCCCTCCCGAGCTTAATTAATAACGTGGCCTCAAGATGCCAAGTACTAAGCTTACAACTCAGCAAAAGAAACGTCATCAACAGCCTTTGATTGGTCAATTGGGACAGGGAATGACACGCGGGATATCAAACTAACACACCAAAAGATGGGATTTTACATTAAAACAAGGCAAAAAGAAGCACAAAGCCTCTGACACAAGGATTGTCAGCTTGGCAATCCGTGTGCTCACTTATTTATCCAACAGTTAAGATTGAAGATCCAATGATTGGCAATGATTGAAAGGCCAAGATCAAATCAAGGGGAGCGTGTGCAGAGGTCTAGATCCTTCTCTCCAGGCCTATAAATACAAGACCTCTTTCACTCACAACGGATGATCGAGGAGTAGTTTTTAAAAGTAGCTTAATATAGATTTTAGTGTAATTTCTTAAATGTAATTTTTAGCTTATTGTTTTCAATACATGTAATCTTCTGTTTTCATTAGTTTGTAATCAGTTTCATTAATAAATAAAAGTTTGTTTTCATTTAAGCTTAATGTGCAATTCATGTTTTCACTTAAAATCAATATAGTATAATCATGCTCTCTACTGTTTAAATAAGCTCAAAAAGCTATCATTCTAACAAATAAGCTAGTATTCACTTAGTTAAGCTTTTCAAAAAGCTTAACTAAGTTTATTAAGACTCAAATCCTCTCATAAATTACAACAACTTTTATGGAAGGGAAGCCAATAAGGGATGGGCTTCCAGGACCTCACCAGCTTATTATAAGATAAGCTGGAGCTTGTTGATAGCTCATAAGAGCATTTTGATAAGCCTTGTTTAGAGCAAAGGCTCTTGTAAGTTCTCAATTCCTTTTTATAGCTTAATTCTGAATTTCAGCTTATCATTGCTTATTGCTTGCTTATTGTAGTATAGAATAGCTTATTACTGCTTGTTATTATGCTTTGATGCTTATTGTGTTAGGTTTTTAGTTTAAATCTTAGTTTTCATAATTTTGCTATAAAACAGTTAAAAAACCAAAAATAGTAGCATAATTCACTGGCTTATTGTTCTGGCTTATTTGTTTATTAAAAGTTGTTGATTAAGTCTGTTTATAGCTTATTATTATCTCGTATTTGAAGTTTGTTATCTGAATCTCAATCTTATAAGCTAAAAATGACTTTTAAGAAAATAAGGGGGTGTTTGGGACAAGCAGTACTAACTTGAGTTAGTACTGCTTGAGTCCATTTGGTTTCTTAGATTTATTTTAAACTTCATTTTTAGGTTTAGAAGTTAGGATTCTAGGTTATTTGTTAGGCTTGATCAAGTTTTCATAAGTTTTCTAGTTGTTATTTTGAATCTGTGATCATTAAGTCAGTTCTAGTAGAATTTCTAGCTTAAGTCTTTTCTAGTTATTGTTATTGCTCAAATTGATTTAGTTTTAGTGTTATAAAGATGTTTAAATCAAGTCATTAGGTCTGCTCTTGTTGGATTTAAGTTTTGGTTAGTTTAGTGGTCAATTGCATCAGTAGAGAAAATAGTAAAATAGCTAATTTCTAGCTTAAAAATCAGCAAGTAAAAATAGTTTCTAGAATTTCAAATTTTGTTCACAAGTAGATTTTAGGTAATAATAGATCTATTTCAGCTTATTTTGCTTTTAAAAGTTCACTAAACTATCTGTTTTAAGCTCAAATTCAGCAATTTGTCTTTTCAAAAACCAAGTAATAAACTCAGCATACACTGAGTATATAAGCAGTTTTCAAGCAGCTTTTTCATTAAGCATTTGAGTTTCAAAATACTTTTTAAGAGTAGATTTAGGTAGCTTATTAGTCAAACTTTAAGGTAGTATAGGTCATTATGTCATAAGGATCCAATAGCTTATCTTAAAATAAGCTTAAAGTTTCCTCTAGGGACTGTGTGGTTAACAGTTGTATCAAAATGCTTATTTGAGATTTTTAGCTTATTGCCATAAGTTTTTGTTCAGTTTCTGTCTTAACTAGCTTATTAGGGTTATATTAAGTTGTTTTTAGCTTAATAGAGTCAGGATTAGCTTATTTTAACTTTTCATAGAAAAAACCAAAAACATCAAAAACAGCATAAGTAGCTTTTTAATTGTGATTTTTCAATGCTTAATTGAATTTCAAAATGTCTTTTGTTTGTTGTTTCAAGTAGCTTATAAGCTGAGCTTTAAGTAGGTATAAGCTAGATTGTCATAAGGTTCCTCTAGCTAGCTTAAAAATAAGCTCAAAGTTGTCTCATTGTATGTTTTGAGCTCAGTTGTGTCCCAAGTGTTTTTTCAGCTTATTGTCTTTTAATTTGCTTATTTCTTGTTTAAACTAGCTTATTAGATTAGAAGTTAGTTCCTAGTAGCTTATTTGATATAGTTTTAGCTTATCTTAGTTTCGAGCTTATTAAGTTTTCAAAAAAGTAAAAAAAATGGTTCAGTGAATTCTGTCTGATTTTTAAGCTGTTTTCTAGCTTATTAGTGATTTAGAAAAAATTTGATTTCACAAAAATAGCTTATTTTTATCTGCTTTATAATTTTGCTTTTTAGGTTTTTGCAAAAATAAAAAAAAAGGGAAGAAGGGAAATCAGTGGTGAGCAAGCTCGAACCCCTAACCTCAACCTTCCTCAACCTTCTTATAACACTCAACACACACCACACAAACCACTGCGCCCTTGGGACTTTTACGTCCTAAGGAGCATCTGTCACACCCCCAGACGGGGCCTGGACGGAATACGTGTCCGAGGGCGTGACGTCATCATACTTCGAACACAAGGCACAAGAGAACGACCACTAATGGACATTTTGGAAATCATAACTCGTTGCATTGTTTAAGAATAAATAAGTTTTACATGATTTAAAAGAAATTAAACATTTGCAAAGCGTAAGTAAAATGTAGCGGAAGTATATTGGTTTTTCAAAAGACAACGAGATATGGATATTTTTGATAAGTCCTGAAAAGATTGTATCATATTGAACTGTAAAACTTCCACATAACACATCAAGAAGTCCAAGCTAAGCAACCTGAGAAAAACATGCTAAAACGGTCAACAAAAAGTTGAGTGAATACATAAGGTATAAGAAAAACATTTATGAGGACCATAAAACGTATAGTGAAATACAACTTCACTCAATGTATTATGAAAAACATTTAATAATCAGAAATGTACACCAAAAGTTGTGGTCCCACAAGTTTACATCAGTACGCACCGTGACCAGTTATAGGAGATATAACTTCACATACAAAGTCACAATGCTACTATTATAACAGATAAATATCGTATGAAAAGTGTATAACTTTTGCGCTAAGTCTCATTGACAGCTGAAGCAATTAATCAACAGGCATGGTTTACATCCTTCGTATAGTATTTTCCTTCCTGCCCTTTAACCGGTGGTCCCAAACCAAAGACCACCAAGTGCACCAATCGACATGACATAAACCCTTTGTATCTTCGTTAAGTGGAACCAAAGCGATAGGGATAATTTAAGCCCAATAGATCTATTTACTCACGAATCGCGCTCCCCTCCCTTAACCGTCATCCGTCTAGAAATTACAGTTTCATTATAATTCGGGCAGTAGAGGTTTGTAAGAAACTTAGGCAACACTAAAATAGGGAGTTGGAACTGAAAACAACCCTTGGTTCCAATGAAAAATAACCATTTTATTCATAAACAACTTTAAGTACTTAATTCCATAATAGAAAAGAGTGTGAGATCAATCAAGTAACCAAGATTGTAATTAGTGTGTAAACATTGAAATTCGGTAAACGTAAACGAGCATGTTCTCACCACCAAAAGATAATAAAACATTTTTCAAAATGAGTAAAATGTGGGGCTATGAACTCACCTTGATGTTGCAGAGCAACTAGCAGAAATGCAAATAATAAGCACAGCACAAACGGAGAACAGAATGGCTCGACCAAGAAGATGCAGCTTAACTTAACGGTTATATCCCACTAGCTTAGGATGATGAATTGGGGTATTCTGATGGATGAGTATGTCAACGCGACACGTTGATAAGGGATTTGGATTTCGAGGTGGATGAGTTTGGTGGTTGGTTAAATAAAATAAATCGAAAAGTAAACGCAAGGTATGTAATATACTCCGTATATATTACATAAAAAAAGAAACAATTATATAATTCATACGGTGAATTATATAATAAAGACAAACAACCAAAAGAATAAGTCGCAATATATAATACTTTTCAAGTATTATATAAGAAACATGATTAAAATAATGGTAATAATATAATTCGACACTTTTTCAAAAGTCGCCAGTTAAATTAATAAAAAGTTTTTGTGTAAAAGTAAATACACGATTTAAAGTTATGAATTAGATAAATGACGTTTTTAAAGTTTTTACAAAACTTATTATTTTATCTATTAGAATTATAAAATAATATTTTATATATTAGTGTTCCGTTGCGCGTTTTAACTAAACTAGTTGTTTTGTTTATAACAGTATAGTTTCCGTTTATTTACCGATTTATTGTAAAATAACACTTTAATAATCTTAAAACTATATAACTTTGTCATTTTATCGGGTTTCTAAAATAGTATAAACTTTAATGAAAATTTACTAAGTATAAAGATTTTTAGAAATTTCGGCATGACCTATTCGTTTATACAATGTTTCCCTTGTTTTACAAAACTCAACATTTTCCCACTTTAATCAATCCATATTGCAATATATCCGCGTGTTTCATTATATAACTAACGAAATCAAATAATTAACAAAGTATAGCAAAACCGAACACACCCCTTAGTGGGGACTACTATTCCAAACGCACCCTTAGGGGCGGTTAGACAGCGAACCAAACGCACCCGAAAGCTGCTAGAGCCAAACACACCCTATTTGGGTTGTTTATAAAACCAAACAGCCCACTTTCGGCTGTTAAACCCACAACCAAACGCATCCTTTAACGTTTTTAAAAGAAAACAAACGCACCCTAATGGTTTTAGAACCAAAACCAAACACACCCTATGTGTATAAACCAACCAAACTCAAAAGTATGTGGTGAAGGTGGTGGTGGTACGGCAGCTGCTGCTAAACCCCAAACGCACCCTTTGGGTGTTATTAAAAACCACACGCACCCTATGGTGCGGCGACTGTGGGGGCAGCGGCTGGAGTAGCCGTGGTGATGTTGCTGTTGATGGTGTGGCGTAGGGTGTGGTGGTCGTGGTGGGGATAGAGGTGGTGTTCGGTTGGAGATGATGTGGTGGGTGGCGTGATGGCGGAGGTGGAGGCGATGGTGGCGTTGGCGGTTGGTTGCGTGGAGTGAGGGGGTGACGAAGGTGATGAGGGTGGCGACGTAGATGGAGGTGGTGGTATAATGAAGGTGGCGGCTGGTTGTGGTGTTCGCCGGAGGGTGGAGGCGCGTGGCGAGTGAGGGCGAGTGATATGGGGGATCGAATAGATCGGTTAAAAAGAGACACTTTTCGTCTTGGCCGGAATGCCCGCCGGAAAACTTTTCCGGCAGCAGCGGCATGGTGGCCGGCGGCGGCTGGCCGACGGGAAGGGTGTCCGGATATTTGGAGAAGATGGAGGAGGGAGAGAGTGTTATAGTAGTGGTGTGTGTTTTATTTTGTATAAATGAAATAAAAAGTTATAAATTTTATTTATATATAAAACTTTTAAAATGAATTAGAAAGTGTATAATAGTTGAGGGTTAAAAGTGTAACTTTTTATTAATTACTTTTATAAAAACGGTTCGAGACTCGTTTGGGCCACTTATCGGACGATTCAAAATACGAAACTTGCGCCATTGTTTTCCAAATTATTTTTCTGATAAAAACGAGTATTTACTTGATTATATTTTATAAATGTTTTTATAAAATTTATTTAAAATGTTTAATATTCATTTGGGTTTCACGGTTAACCTTTGTCCGTAAAGTTAAAACTAAATTTTGAATATTCGCGTTTTTAAATAAACGTTTTTGAATAAAGCATTACATAATTTATTAAATATTTCTATTTAATAGAAAGTGATAATTAAATATAAATTTAATTATTTCCTTTGTCGGTACGCGTTGTTTTCAAAATTTTGCAAGGATATTTCAGTCACTTTCTGCTTGGTTTCGTGTCTCGGGCAAAACTAAAAAGTTGTCCGGAATGTCATTTTACATCAAATTGCTTTAGAGTCCGAGTTGTGAAAACGTAATTTAGCGGGTCGTTTTTGATAAATCAATTCAGGAATAAAATATATCTTCTCGTTTTCAAGTCAAATAAGTTAGAAAAATAAATTTGCAAAGGAGCGATAATAATCGAAATTATTATTTATTATTTAAAAACGTTTCAAAAATTTTACCGGCTACGCGGTAATCGTTTTTATGTGACCGTAAAAGGTCAAAAAGTCAAAAGTCAAGTCGGAACCAAAAAGTCAAAGGGTAAAATAGTCATTTAAAATATCGAAAATTGCGAGGTGTGACACCAACCGGCCTTAACTTAATCCATGAAAGTATCCTACGTAACACATACGCGAATGTCAAATTATAACATTTTTCATAGATAAATTAAGTTTGAAGTCATATCCCTAAAAGTCAATTACTCAAACAAAACTAAAACAAAAAACAATTACAAGTTGCATTGTATGACTCACCAAGTTTCTAAAATGGCTACTTCAAAAAAAAAAAACAAAAAAAAACACCTAACATGACTAAATACATATTCGTAAAGGTGACAAACATAGAATAACAAATTTTTTTTTCTTTTCTTGAACATCATAGAATAACAACTTGCCTCGGTCAAATAGGCACCAATAGAATTGGTAAAAAATCATAAAAAGAAAAGAAAAACGAAAAAGTCGTGAATACTTGTTCACCTGCAGGCGGCTGACGGCTGTCAAACCATCATCGTAAGCCTTTGTTTTTTTCTTTCTATTTTGTTTGGTGTACCCACCATCAATTTTCCATATTCAACTTCTCAACTACCTCATCTTCCAAAGAATAATATTATATAAAATATGTTATCATAAACTAATAATACGCATTAAATTACTCCGTCAAACACCCGTTTCCAGCTGAGGTGACCCATATTATAAAATTTAATGATTATACGAATAAAAAAAAAAGTTGGCTAAAAAAGCATAACAGCTATTCCCAAACAATAATTTTCGAATTATATTCAAAGATTCCATCATCAAAACGCTTTGATTTCACCGCTAATCATCTTTTCCAAATTTTCATTTTCATAATTTTGGTTATCTATGGCAGTTTCACCGGAAACTTTGCCGCCAAAAAAGAAGAGGTCATCTTCAGATGAAAGGCTGCTTCGATCACTATTGCTTCGTTCAAAAGAAACCTCGAATTTAAGCCCTATTTCTTTCGTTTTGTATCGTAATTCGAATTCGATTATTCGAAAAACTAAGATGTTGACTTTACTGCTTGAGGAGTTACTTGTTGATCAAGTTATATATTCTTTTCCAGCATCAGCTGTGCTATGCTTTGAAGAATTATACATAGTTTTACAAAGTATTAAAACTTTGATTGAAGATTGCTTATGTGGTAGCAAATTATGGTTATTGATTCAGCAGCAAAGTGTTGCTAATAAATTTCATGAGCTCACGCTTGAATTGTCTACTCTCGTTGATATATTTCCTGTTAAGGAAATGAAACTGACCCAAGATGTAGAGGAATTGGTTTTGTTGATACGAAAACAGTGTTCTAGAACTACGGCTTTGGTTGAAGAAAAGGATGTTAAACTTAAGATTGATGTGTTGGAAAAGCTGGATAGAATTAAGCGCCAGATTGTTCCTCAACAATCGAAATTGAAGGAGATGTTTACGAGATTAGAATTAAATGATTCCGCGACATGCACAGACGAAATCGAGATTTTGGAGGAAGAAGTAAGGAATCAAAGCGATGAGAAATTGAAAGCGGATATCGTCGCCTTGATTGGACTAGTACGTTACGCCAAGTGCGTATTGTATGGGGAATCGTCTGCTGTGAGGACAATAAGGTGTCGTGAAAAGTCGAGCTCGATGGATTTAACGATACCAGTGGATTTTAGGTGTCCAATATCGCTTGATTTAGTAAGAGACCCGGTTGTTGTATCCACGGGGCAGACGTACGATAGGGTGTCGATTAATCTATGGATTGAATCAGGACATACGACTTGTCCGAAAACAGGTCAGACGCTGGACCACATGGAAATGATACCTAATCGTGCTCTGCGTAACTTGATAGTAATGTGGTGCCGGGAACACAGGATTCCTTTTGAATCAACCGAGACAAAGGAGAAAGTTAATTGTGTTACCACAAACAAAACGTTGTTGGAAGCAACAAAGATGACGGTTTCGTTTTTGCTCCAAAAGGCGCGAGCTTCACAATCATCAGAAATGGCGAATCGCTTTGTTCACGAGCTTCGGTCCTTGGCAAAAACAGATGCAAACAGCCGCGCCTGCATTGCTGAAGCTGACGGGTTACCTCTACTGATCAAATTCTTAGGCGGTGAGCATCCAAACCTTCAAGTTAACGCCGTTACAACAATCTTGAACTTGTCTATACTCGAGGAAAACAAGACAAGGATAATGGAAACAGACGGAGTTTTAAATGGCATCATCGAAGTTCTACGTACAGGTGCCACTTGGGAAGCAAAAGGAAATGCAGCCGCCACTATATTCAGTCTTACTGGCGTTCACGCGTATCGGAAAAAGCTAGGTCGTAAGACCCGTGTCATTAAAGGTTTGATGGAGCTGGCTAAAACGGGTCCAATTAGTTCAAAACGAGACGCATTAGTGGCAATTTTGAATTTGGCAGGTGACAGGGAAACCGTGGGGAAGTTACTTGAGGTCGGGGTAGTGGAGATGGCGAGTGAAGTAATGAACGAGTTGCCAGAAGAAGGTGTGACCGTTCTTGAGGCGGTTGTTAAGAAAGGTGGATTAGCAGCTATAACGGCTACTTTCCATGTGATGAAGAAATTGGCAATGATTTTAAGAGATGGAACAGAGAGGGCACAAGAGAGTGCTGCCGCAACACTTGTAAATGTCTGTCGCAAAGGTGGTTCCGAAACCGTGTCTGAGTTGGCCGCTATTCCTGGGATCGAGAGAGTTATTTGGGAAGTAATGGGAACGGGAACAGGACGAGGGAGGAGAAAAGCAGCAACCTTATTGAGGATACTAAGGAGATGGGCTGCGGGCTTGTACAGCAACCCGACTGCAGCTTACTCAACAACGACCGCTAGTTCCACAACGGTGGTGTTGCCCGGGTAGATTCTTTACAATAATTTTTTAGTTTCTTCATCTGATTCATACAGGGGATTATGTAACTAATTTGCATAGTTTTCTTTTGTTTTCTAATTTCATTTCAAACATCAACTGTGGCGATGGTGCCACTTCCAAATGTAGACTTTTCTTTTTTCAATTCATAACACTTGAATACAAAATACTCAAAAAGACATAATAATTGCATTGTGATGGAAGTTTGCATTACATACTCAGCACAACGCCTGATAATACTTGGGGCATGTTTGGTATAGTGAATTGAGAGTGGGAGTGGAGAAATAGAAATAAATACATTTTCAATGTTTCATGTTTGGTATGTTTATGAAAAAAAAGTGGAGAATCGTAACTTTTGAAAAAAGGTTCATCTGCACTTTGAATTCTACTCACACAGTGAGGTAACTCAATTCTTTCATATTCGCCTTTTTTCGCTTGAAAATTGATGAAGTTCAGAGAAACAATACATTCATTCAAATTTTATAAAAGAATTTTCACAAAATGACATATCAATATTTTGATTTGTTTAATCAAAGAAAAGAGAAAGAAATTAAAACATAAACCACCAATCAAACAATGAACAAGTTATTTTATGAGGATTCTTTTATAAAATTTGTGCGGATGTAATGTTTCTCTATAGTTAAAACAAAAGGCGATAAAAATTAGAAGTTGCGGTACACATATGACAAAAAAGCTATAGTCATATTCAATAATAGACAAAAACAAAAAACTTTAAGATTGTCAAAAGAGACACACATATTTTTCTTCTAACTTTGAACATGTGTGAGTGCTAGATTGTGCGACTAAACCGCTTTTATGGCAAATGTCACAAAAGTGTGGAAGTCATACGGTCTAGCAGCCGTCAAAAATTGTGTGACTCTGGCACTTTTGTGACACTTGTCGCAAAAA
>BQNB010161230.1:0-14705 GCA_026074375.1 Tanacetum coccineum
GTTGGAATTGAGCTTTGGGCTATATTGTACTACATGGTTGGCTTATTAGCAGGGTCGTCCCGTGGTTTTTTTAGATTTTTACATGTATCATACACTTGTAAATTAATGAGAAATTGCATATAAACTTAACTTATATTGCTCGTATATATTTAATGTTATACGTATTTATATGCAAAACTAATAAAAATGTGATAAAAGTTGTTAACTTACTTTAATTTATCGGGTCTTAAGCTGATAAAAAGTTTATAACTTACATTAGTTACGAGCCATGAGTCTTACATACCGTTTGTAACATCATGCTAGTATGTGAATCACAAAGACAACAACATAGTGCTTATTTCAACCAGGGGCGGACCCAGAGAATTAAGTCATCAGGTGCACAAATTTTTTAATACGAGTATTTATGTAACACATAATTTTGGGACCGGGTTCATTTTAAAGAAATAGATATTTTTAGCAAATATATACACTGCGCGACAAAATTCCATCGGGTTCCCGTGCACCCCCGGGAACCCCCCTAGGTCCGCCCCTGATTTCAACTCGACAGTATTCTAAATACCCGAAATATACAGGGAAACATAATTTCACTCCAACAAATGTGGGATTCAAAATTTAAAACAACTCGCAAACAAGTAGGCCCAATAAAAAAGTTCCTCTTGAGACGTATTAACCCTTTTTCAGTAATCATATACTATTGCATACGTTTTTTTACAATTTACAATATTTGTTTTTCTTCAACTTTATCAAGCTAGAGAAAAATCGATACCAAACTCGAATAACTATTATTTTATTGACAAGTGCAATTTTGATTTGGATATCCTCCTTTCCATGAACGTACCCTCAATCACGCCTTAAATTTGGCAAAGTTTATATCGTATCGATTTGATATAGTTTTAGTTTTACTTATACTAAAGCAAATTATCAATTGCATATGTTGTGAAAATATTAGTTCAACACATAGTTTAGTTTCCATCTTTGAAATAACAAAATATGTTCTTTCCAAATAAAGAAAAATGGGTAAAAAGGTTATTTTACCATTGTGCTTTATCCATTGGGCCACAAGTCACTTTGATTTTCGACAAGCTTATTTTCAAAGTGTTAATCGAAATTGCGAAATCATTATTTCAGGTTATAAATTTAAAAGCAAGTCATATATTTCTTTAGAGCTTTTATTACACAAGAGTAATGATCAAATGAGAAGAAAACTTATAATGAGAATTATAAGAAGAAACCACAACCATACATTTCAGATGCACGTACAAAAATGCATGCATCTCTCCTTAAAATTCTCCTTGATATTTAAAATGTGTGGCTAGAAATCATTTTTATTCTTCTTATTATACTTTTTCTTCTCATTTGATCTCTTCCCTATTACACAATAGATTAGTTTTTGTAGCCAATTATTTTCTTATCATTAATATGACATTTTAGAAAACTTATAATGAGAATTATAAGAAGAAACCACAACCATACATTTCAGATGCACATACAAAAATCCATGCCACTCACCTTACAAATTCTACTTGATAATAAAATTTGTGCTATAAAATCATTTGTAATCTCTTATATACTTTTTCTTCTCATTTGATCTCTTCCCTATTACACAATAGATTAGTTTTTGTAGCCAATTATTTTCTTATCATTAATATGACATTTGAGTGCCTCATAATCTAGGGTAAGTTTTTTTTCGATAAATGATTACCCTGGTAAAATATATAAACACCAAAAAGTTTAGTACAATATAATGTGGTCAAGTACCACATTAACCTCAAGCCAAAACACTTGATAAACATATAAAACGTAGCAGCTAGAGTAGCACCACAACACTACGTGTTTCCCAACAAAACATAGATAATTAACAAACTCGGCAACTTGTTATATTATTTTTGAATAATATTCAACATAACTTTTGTAATACTATGTAGAAAATTAGGTTATTTTCGGATCTGAGTTTTAGTTAATTAAGAAAAAAGAGAGGAAGACTTGCACCAGTAATTTGCTTAACTCCATAATGCTTTCGATCAAAAGACTAAAATAAGCAGAACAATTGATTACCATACATTAAACTTGAATAGTCCTAAAACCTTCCAATTGTGGAGTATAAAAAACCAATATAATGCAACACCTGAACTTTAATAATCCAATACCATTTGTCATGAACTAGCAAAACTGAACCATTTAAGATTCAACATACACTTCATTAAATCTGTACGATGGAAGTATAGCTCGAACCAGGACACAAAACGACTAGGTGCACTTACAATAAACTAAACAATACTACAAACACAATTTTTTGAGACCGGGTGCATTTAACAAAAAACTAACAAAAATCGAAGTTTTTTTTAACAAATTTAACACTATGCCACAAAAATCCATGGGTGTCCCGGGACCAATCCCCCCCCCCCCCCCCCCCCCGGGACACCCCTAGTTCCGTCCCTGGCTCGAACACGAAGAACACTTCAATGTCGATGCCAATTAACTTCATCCAATAACAATAAATCTTGAACCATATACACCTACATTAGCTAGTGAAATGTGCCTCATTGATTTGGGGGACAAAATTTGTTATAATTTTTTTTTTGAAGCTATTAGAAATTTGATACTTTAACTCAGTCACATCACATGTGTTAGCAGCGTATATATAAAAAGATAAACATCTTAGAATGACAAAAAGTTTTTAAATTACATCAATTATGGCCGTTGTTTATCAAATTTCGTAATGCCGTCGTTATTTGAATTCCGGTCGCTACAGAATGTGAGAAACAAAGACAACAACATAATGTTCATTTCGACTTGTTGCAATTAAAACACCCAAAGTATATAAGGAAACACAATTTCATTCCTCCAACCGATGTGGGATTCAAACCATAGAACCAACAACATTACACTAATCTCAAACTATGTGAACACTTGGTTTTCTATAGAGAAATGACTCATCAAAGACGACATTTACACAAGTGGGTAAAAGTACACCAGAACGATACAAGTAGTAAAATCAAAGTATCTAACATTATCAAAGTTGTAAAATGTTGGATAATGTTAGATACTTTGATCCAAAATGTTAGATACTTTGATCCAAAATTGGAGTTGGAAACTTTGATCCAAAATGTTAGATACTTTGGCCCGATTGGTGATGTTAGATACTTTGATCCAAGTCACGAATTCCCTTTAGGTATCAACTTCAACTTTAACAGGAGATAAAACTTGAGAGCTTATATGAAATGCTGATTTTTTGTACGACCAACATCACTTATATAAGTGGCAAAATGAGTGAGTCAGGTCATGTGTCTAAACAGGCCATTATGGGCACGGGTCTAAATGGGTTTGGGTCAAACGAGTCTCACGTTGGTTGACTTATTGGGTTTTGTTTGATTTTTTTATTTAAGTAAACAAATGAAAAAAAAGTGTTATAAAAATGCCCTTATAGACTTGGCCTGGATTCGTTGATTAATTGTTATACAATTGCAGGTCATATTAAATACCCATTTGGACCCATCTAAAACATAGGAGACTCAACAAAACTTATCACTTCAAATATTTACCCAACTTGACTTATACATCACCAATCGGTCCAAAATTGCCGCCTCTAAGCACTTAGGCATTGTTTCTTTTTTTTTCCTGTTTGGAAAAGATGTCTTTTTGCATAATGGTGGCTATTTGGAGTTGGTCCTAAGTGCACAAATTGTGTTTCTTTTTGTATCTTAATGACAAATTTTAATACAAAGTATATCATTATTTTAACATTTTTTTAACTGATATGTGTTTCTTTTCGTTCCAAGATCTACCGTCATAGATCTTAAAAACTTCTCAGTGCTTGATAATAGAGAAAATCATGAATAACATGTTTAACGAACAAAAACTTTAATGAGAAAAAAGAGATCAGTGAATTTTTTTTATATAAACATCCAAAAAATACAACATTCTATAGATAACTATGAAAGACATGTTTAATAAAAATAAAATAACGAACTAAAAACATTAAAAAAAATTTATGCAAAAACGAGAGCATGAATTTGTATTGTATTTATAAATAAACCAAAATGCACAAAAAAAAAACAGGACAACAATCAATAATACTAATAGATTTCCAATGATTACACCAAGATCTGATCCTTATCTATCTTTCTATCCTTTCGGTATTCTGCTATGTCTTCGTTCTCTTTCTGATCTCTTCTATATAATTTATTAATTTAAATAATAAAAAAATATTATAAACAAATTATTAAATATTATGTTTAAAATAAACAATATCGTTCTTTTTTATTAAAATTTAAAAAATTAAAAAAATTAAAAAATAAACAATTAACTTAAGCTTATATTAAAAAAAAATATAATAAAAAACGCCACTCTTAAACTATAAACCAACCGCCATATATATACAAATAACAAAAAACAAAATAAACTACAATATTGAAACATCAACTTCAATTTCCCATGACTTTCCACCATTAACGACAATAGAAGCTTTTCACTTAAATTAAAGAAAAGTAAAGCAAATAAAAAACCTTGAGGGTATCAATGACCCTGTGAAGCAAACATTGACGGGAAGAAATCAACTGCAACGAGAAGGCAGCCGTCGGGAAGGGCCATTGGGTTGAGCACACCGGTGGTAGGAATGATGCGGTGGTGAGGGATTAAAGAGCCGGTGTTGAATCTTGAATATTGATATGATTGAAATTGAAAAAGAAAAGAAAAAGATGTGTATAATTTGTTTGTATGATATCCTGTGTGAGGAGGAGATGAGTTTTTACACCCTTCCACATTAAGAATATCATTTGGAATAAGCAAAAAAGAAACAAAACAAATTTCTTTTTGAGAAAAGAAATGTAGGGTCCAATAAGCAAAAAATAAACAGCCCCTTAGTTACTAAACCTCGTAGTTAACATGCTAGGGCTGGGTTGACCAACGTCACTTAGTCAAAATAGCTGCCCGTGAAGTGAAGGCATGGGACGAACTTGAACCTGTTGCGGGCCGAACCATATAGAGAACGAGCCAATACAGCCTGCTGCTGTTGTTGATTTGACTGGACTTACAAAAGCCAGGTGGGGCCTTGATAGTAGAAGTGGGCCTCGAGCCCAAAACAGGTGGCTGATGAGTTTACAACCACAAATGGGCCTGGTCCAGCTGCAAACCCATATTGGGCCAGAAACTTCTGTTGGGCCCATAACAGTGTTAGTTTCCAAGCAAATAAAAGATTGCTGGGCCTATAACAATGTTAGTTTCCAAGCAAATAAAAGATTGCAAACGAGTGGTTCAGGTGTCAATTAATCAACACAAAATATTAATGGTACTCCATATTAACCACTCTTTCAAAATCCAAGAGGGGGAAAAACCTAAAGAAAAATGATTGTTATGCCTACTAACCATGCCTACAAATGTACCTAATGATTTGATTGGTTGGTTTTAAAAATTGATTGGTGAGAATTTGGAGAGAGAAAATGCATAACACAAATGTACAAGTGATTTATGCATTAGGCATGTATTTAAGCTTGTGATGTAGGTCTAAATAGCATTACTCAAAACTAAATTGTGTCGCAGCACAATTTATTCCGAAGATAATTGCTAAGAAAAAAATATTGTATAGGTTTTTCTAACATGTGCCCCAGGGGCACATGTTAAGGTGGGGACACAAGCTGTGTGTCACAGTGTGATTGGCTAGCAGTTATTGTTATTAATCATTATCAGGCCCCACAAATAACTGCTGGCCAATCAGGCTGTGACACACAGCCTGATGTCCCCACCTTAACATGTGCCCTGGGGCACATGTTAGAAAAACCCTTATATGAGGGTTACTTCATTTATATTTAAAGTTAATATTACATTTATTATAAGGTAACAACATATACCCAAAAAGATAGGTTTATCATAATTTATAAGCTTAAATATAAAAAGATAGACTACTTAAAATGACAAAAAGTTAGTTAAACTACATTAATTGATGATCTCGCTGCTTTCATCCGGTTTATTTCAGGATACGAACAACCGAGACGTCAACACAATGTTCATCCCAACTTGTCACAATCCAAAACACCGAGACATCAACACATTACGAAATTAAAAAAAATACATTACGAAATAAAAAAAACATTACGAAATTAAAAAAAAACATTACGAAAAAAAAAACATTACGAAAAAAAATACATTACTGTTATAAATATTTATTTATTATGTGGCTATCCACATTCCGTAACGTTTCAAACATTATGACTCACTAATGGTTGTTTACTGAATTAATTAGAGTGTTAGAACATGTATCAAGTCTTTTATATACGGACTTGGAAGTAAATTGTATGGGAATGACTCCAATGAAATACTTGTCTCGATTCTCTCCCTACTGTTCTTATTCCTTCCATACATCAATATATGTAAGATTGCTATTAGGTTCCGTTGTTTCACAACACTGTTATCAGCACAGAAAGTCCCATCACCACACAAGAAAAGATAAAGAAAAGAAAGTAAGAAGAGATGGTAGATTGTTATGATGTGAATGGTCAATGAATATAAAAGAAAAAGAAAGAAAAATTGGAAATTATCTACAAAAGGCTTCATAATTTGAATATCGGTAAAGGTATTTATTTATAATCCATCTGAGTTATATTCACGTATAATTATAACCTATCGGTCAATTTTTAGATTTTCTTATCATTTTGCTATAAATATAATATTATTAGGTTCTTTGTTTCACTGAACCAATATCCTAATATAACAAAGCATGTGTTGTAAAATTAATTTAATTGGTATACTGAGATTGATTGAAAGAAGAAAAGAAAAAAAAAAACAAGGTAATACGTTTTGAATCAAGTTAAGAGATACAAATTTTTATTTTTTTCTTTAAAACAAACTCCAATTGAAAATTACAAGACAATAAAAATGTTATTGTTGTTTATCGACATACTTCTATAATTATTATGAACCTCAATTCAATTATGAAGTCCCTCAAACAAATCACAATAACAATACAACCTCAACGTTATTTTAAAAAAAAAAAAGAATAGTATGAACCTCAAGTTTCAAAACTATGATTCATCATTAAAAAAAAAGAGAATTAAGTTATGACTGACGTAGGCGATAATCAAAATACAATAACCATCAAGTTTACAGATTTTCTAGTATTATAAAGTTCAATCATGATTCTCACACAAAAGGAATCTAAACGAAAAACATATCAACCATCGAAAGATTATTGTTATTAATTTTTTGTTTTAGGGGGACATAAATTAAAATTGACATAAAAACACCATCAAATTATAGTTAGCAATTTTATTTTTAGAACCTCAAGTTATATTTTTTTACATCGACTCTTTAAAAAAAGTCAAAATAACATAACTTTGTGTTAATGATACTCAATAAAACAAAAAGGAATAAGAACAAGGAATAACAAAGATCAAGATTCTTTTAAAAATAATAAGTAAAAAATCAACGATAACCTCAATTATTATTATAAATTCAATTAAGATGTATTTGTTCCTTCAAAAGGATCAAATCAAAAAGACAAAAAACATAATATATATTATGTTTAAAGAAAGAAATAAAATGATAGAACATCAGTTTCTAACATGATTTCAAATTCAATAGAATCAATCACACAAACAAAAAAACACGCACCCCCCAACCAAACGCCCCCCTCCCCCAACCCCCCCTCCCCTACACCAACGGCCCCCCACCCCCAACCCCCTCCCCCGCCGCCCCCACCCGCCCCCCTCTCCCGACCCCTCCCCCACCCCCCCCCCCCCCCCCCCCCCATAAACTAACTCCCGGCCGAACCACAGCCGCGTCTCCCCACCCCCCCCCCCTCCATACCCCCCTCCCCCCCTCCCCCCCGCCCCACGTCACTCCCCCCCCCCGCACCAGGGCCCCACCCCCCCCACGGTTCCGCACCACCCCCCCCCACTTACCAGCCCGTTATACCCCACCCCCCCCCCTGCTCGAACAGCCCTAGCCAAAACTCCACCTCCCACGACAGCCCCGCCCCCCTACTGGCCCCGCGCACCCCCCGCCCGCCCCTCCCTCCGCCCTCCCCCCCCCATAACCCTTACGCCCCCTCCCCCCAACCACCCCCCCGCGAAGAGGCCCACCCCCCCCCCATCCCCACCCCAGCCCCACCACGCCCTGCCCCCCCCCGCCCCCCCCCCCCCCCCCGCCCCCCTCCCCCACCCCAACCCCCCCCCGGCCCCTCCCCCTCCCACGCGTACCCCAGCCCCCCCACCCCTCACCTTACACCCCACCCCCCCCCCCCTCCACACTTAACCCACACCCCTCTAACATAAACCCCTCCCGCCCCCATACCCACCCCCTCCCCACCCCCCGAACACACGCATGAAACAAAAACCCAACTACCAACCCCACGCCCAGCGCGGGACCCCAACAAGAAACCACAACCACCCACACCCTCTCCCCAACACACGGCACACCCCCCCAAACCCAAACCCACATAATAAAAAAAAAGACAAAACAAAAAAACACACACAAAACCCAGAAGAAAACACTCTACAAAAAAAAACCACCCAGATCAAACAAACAACCACCATAAACTCCAATCACAAACAACCACACCCCACCCCACAACATCCAAAAAAAAAAAAAAAAAAAAAAAAGAAAAAAAACAAAAACCCAACAAACCCCAAAAAAACCAAAACCCCACAATCACACAACACCCCCCCCCCCCACCACACCCAAACAACACATATCCATTAATATGAAAAAAAAAAGAAAAAAAAAAAACACAAAAAAAAAAAAAAAAAAAAAAAATAAACAAACCGACCACGGCCTCCCACTTCACACACCAAAATGCACACACACCCCCAACCATCCGCCCCCCCCCACACCCCCCCCCCAGCCCCCACACCCCACCACACCCTAACACCCACCACCCAAAAAAACCAAATAAAAATACCCCAGAACCCACTCAAACATCAACAAGCAAACAAACCATTAACCCATCAACAACCAAACGACACGCCACCCCCAACAAACCACCACCACCACACCACCAAACCACCAACAACCTCTACCATAAACATCACAACACCCCACACCAACACCTACACAACACCGCCCCACCCACCACCACCATCGATCCACTCCACCCCTACCCCACCCACAACCCTAACAATAACCCCCCCCCCCCCCCCCTCCTTCACCTCCCACCCCTTCCCCCCCCCCCCCCCCCCCCCCCTCCTTATTACTCCACCCCCTACCACACATACCCATACCCTATACCACCCCCCCCATCACAACAAAATACCACACCCTTAACAGCAAACATCCACACCAATGAAGTATTTTCAAACACCACACAACACCACCCAAACCCCCCCCCACCAAAACCCCCCCCCCCCCACCAAACCCCCCCCCCCCTCTCCACAAACACACCACCCAACACACAACAAAAAACGCAGCACCCCCCCACACCCCCACCACCACCAGCCCCGATCACACCGCCCTTTAACCACCACACCCCCACACCACGCCCCTATTCCCCCACCGCCACTCACCCCCCACCTACAACCCCCCCCCCCCGCACGCACACACTGCCCCCCCGCCCGCCCACACACCACACCCCCAACATTCTCATCCTACGGCACCCGACCCCTTCCCCCTTATCCCCTCAAACAGCAAAAAAACGAAACACATACCCATTTTTCTTCATACTTTTCCAATTACCCCCCCCACACTACCCCCCCCACCCCATTACCCCCACACCCCCCCGCACACCCCCCGCCCCCCACCCCCCCCCCTCAGCACCACTAACACAAAAAGAAATACTGCATCACCACAGCGCCTCCGAAAAAAAAATCCTTCCCCCCCCCCCCCCCCTCCCGTCCGCCCCTCCACCCCTCCCCAAACAACGCAACAAAAACACAACAAAAGAAAAACCCAACCATACCCACCACTGTCATTCGTATCCCCCAACCATGTCCTCCCCCGCTCCCCCCACCCTCCCCACACTCCTCCCCACACCCCCCCCCCGCCCTCATTGACGCCAGTCTAGCCCCACCCCCTCCCCCTCCCCCTCCCCGTCCCTGCCGCCTCCCCTCACACGACACAAAAAAAAAAAACACCACACCACCCCCTCCCCAGCACTCCCGCCCCACAGTCCCCTGCACAACCGCCCCCCCCCCCCCACCCCAACCCCCCCCTCGCCGCTCCTTCTTCCCCCCACCCCCCCCCCCCTTCGCACCAGCCCCCCCCCCCGCACAAAAAAAAGTCCTCCCTGTAAGAGTGTACTAAAACAATGATATTCTTGGTCATCATCACAATGAGTATTTTAAAAGAGAATATATCTAACGGTGAAAGATTCGTTAAATGTATGTCAAAATCTAAAAGAAAGATTTGACCATCAAAAGCAAGAAATTCTTGTAAATATGAGCACAATTTCACAATATTGAGTATTACCTCTGAATGATAACAAGAAAATATGCGATGAGATGGTTAATGCCTCGAATATGCTCATATATCGAGAACGATGATTTAATATAAGTTTCTTTAAACAAAGCAATGGGTATGCTTTAACAAACACGATAAACCCGTTTACTAAATTTGCTCCATTCACTCAACTGAATGTGACTCAATAACGATGATCATGTAGATATCGTGATTATGGACGTGGTGAAATTAATTATTATCGTGTTAATTCAAAGAACTTGTTAGCAACCTCAAGTTGCAAGATTAAAGATGAGTAGATCAACATAAAGTTATCCATTCCCTCAAGTGAATGAGATAAAACAAACAATATAAGATCTTCATTCCCTCATGTGAATGTGATAATGTAATGATAAATGTTTAAAGATCATTTATCTTGGTAAAAGATATGGTCGAGGTAGTATGACAATGACAAACCACTAGTGGTAGCAAAATAAAATAAGAAAAGAGCAAACAAAAATGCTAATTATGCAAAAATACAATGTGATGTATGCAAAGTACAAGTATGTCAAAGATATTGCACACTATATTCATAGATGTAAGAATCTATACTAACACGTTTTGCTCTGTAAAAGAAAATACACAATTGTCATGAGGAACAAAGTTCAAATTTAAGAATGCATTATATTCTTTTGTATCTTTCTCGACATGCATTATACATATATTAGTGCAAGATAATCACTAGCCATAACATAAGTTTATGAGCAATAATTATAATATTTTTGGCATGACCGGTTACACCATCCCGAGTCATTAATGATGCAAAACTATAGAAGAACACGATTCTTCAATCTAATGTTGTTATCTCTTAACGGAGTTGATTATTAATTTATCAACTAGAATGGGGACTCAATTCCTCAATTTTCTGGAAAGAAAACAAGTGGATATATGTAGGCATACAAATCCATTGTATGAACCATTTAGAGTTTAAAATCGATGCATCGTCTAAATGGTCATTATATTGCAACCTCGAGTTTGCATGATTAATAGCTCAATGCGAGCCTAACATTCCAAAGTAAGTATTTCATCATGAATATGCGATGAATTACTTCTAAATTATTAAATGAAAATGAGAGATAAACTTGTGTTGTTGTATGGGGCCATATTATAATATGCACAACTACAAAAATTAGCATCATGCCAATATGTTATTATAAATCCTCCCTTTTATAATTGGTTTTGGTTATAAACTAAACATATCCCGTTTCAATTTTTTTTTGTGCAAATTACTCCACCTAAATGCACATATAAGGGATATAGAAGAAGGATAATTCCTTCAGGAGGAGAGAAGTAGTTGCAGATTCAGAATGAATTATCATATTCTATTGATCATCGAAAGAAATTTTATGAATTTATTATTCAATGGATAATCTAATAGCCATACAAAATTTCAGCTACTCATGCTCTGATTATAAGTTGTCCCTTAAGGACACTATTTTATTATGACATGCATCAAGCATGGTAGACAAATTGATTCCAAATAAAATCCTCGATGAAAAATATAGAGCATGCAAACAAGATGGTTCTTCGAGGTATAAAAGACCCCATGATAGTCTCATAAAGAGACACTAGACATGAAGGTTTCAAAGAACCTCAGATAGCTAATGAGATCTCAATAAATTCTATCTTGTCTTGAATCATATGGAATCGAAAAAAAATGACGTCGATAAATTTGTCTACATACAATATATTGCTTGCTATTATGCATGATGAGGATCAGAAATCAACTAATATCCAAATATGAGCTCAATGAAATGTTTGGCCAACATAAAAAGACACAGTATCTTGCAAATACTAAAACTATTGGAACGTGAAGTTCATACACATCAATGTGTAAAATATATTTGATATACATCGGTTTTTGTGTGAAACCAAAATAAGAGCTCTAAAGTTATGCACTTAAATACTTGAATTGTGAAATAAATAAATTCACAAAAACAATAAGTTGATTATTAAGAGACATATTATCTCAAGGTGGATGTAAATATCTTATTGATATTTGTGAGATAAGTATTTATTTTTCCTAATATAGGATTTATTAGAGCTCTCATATTCTATGAAGGATATGTAATGCCTCAAACACGACTCACAAATTCAACTTCTAGAAACAATTAATAAAGTTCTCAATAACTTTATTTGATCAAATTGAATGAATTCTTATATGGATCAAAATCATTTTAGACGCATATTATATAAATTGTTTTTGCACATAATGAGTGGTCCTCAAGTACCATAAATTAATGCAATTGATGTTTGTTGTCAATTTTGCAATTACTATGCGTCATGAAAAGTGTATTCTTCTCTTTTAGTATTTGTAGATGCATTGTATACTTTTCAACTAATGCATTTGATATTGGGTTGGAAGCTACACATATATTTTGTTATCATTGCAGGACTTATTCTTAACATCAACAATTTGGTGAACTTCATTACAAAGTTGTTGTCAACAAAAGTATTTGAGCAACTCGTTCAGAAGATTAGCATTCGATGCTTGAAATATATACATTAAATTGAGGAGGAGCATTATGCGCACTGCACTCTTTTCCTTCATCAAGTTTTTATCTCATTGGGTTTTTCTTGATAAGGTTTTTAATGAGGCATTATATACTGTATGATAAACGGTGAATATCCAAGGAGGAGTGTTATAAAATAATATTAATGGGCTTATGTATATTCACCATTATCTCAATGGGCCCGTTAGGGTTTACATGTATTTATCTTCCCTATAAATACTTGATACTTGTAATCTCTTGGATTGATATAACTGAATAAGAATTCTCCATTCTCCTCATTCTTCTTTTATTCTTGTGTTATTGTTCTTTACATTTATAACAGTTAAATATTTTTGTAGGTATATAAGTAATTTATGGTTCAAAAGCCTCGGGCTAAAGTTTTTAGCCCCTTTTATGGGGCCGGTGCTTATAAAGACTTATGACTTATAAGACTCTTCATAAGTCCGTGTGACAAACGAGACTTATTTTATAAGCCGACTTATTTTAAAAGCCCAAGCCCCGATAAGCCCTTAACCAAACATAATCTTAGTTGCAAAAACAATATGCGATCATGTTTACATGTATCTAGCATTTAGTGGCGGATCTAGAAATTCAAAGTAGGGTATGCACGATTTTTGAAGAAAAATAGTAAAATCGGTTTTTTCGGGTTTGGTTTATTCGAATCGGGTTTTTTCGGGTCAGATTTTCTGGGTTTCATTGGTTCGGGTCGGGTTTTCCGGGTTTATGATTATAACAAGTATAAAATTAACACTTAATACAGTTTTAAAATGCAACGGCCCATAATATAAGAGAACGTATATTAGCGTACCAATTTACCACGCGTATGACAAAATAAATATAGAATACTGAAAACAATTTAAACAAATGAATATTATTAATAATCTTTATTCTTGATTGTAAATAAAAAACTTTTGTAATAAAGGAGTTCAATGTAAAGACAAGTAGACAACTAAATGAAAATAAACCAAAATTATGATATTTGTAACTTGTATTGTTCTTTTGAATAGATTGGGCCCCTAGGAGGCTTAGATATAAAATGAGTGGGCTTAAAGTTGGGTACTTGACTAACTCAAGTAGCGAAACCTAATATCAAAATTGGGCCTTTTAGAAATAGAAAACATGTAACCTGGTTGAGTGTATGTACGTCTTGCCTCCTTCTTCTTCATCAAAATTGTTGTTGTCTTTGCTTAAAATGACCAGGAACGCATTTTTGGCATTATTTTTGTTTCTAGCAAACGTAAGTTAGATTGGGTATGCACTCAAAATTTCCATTTATTTCAAAGGGTATGCATTAACAAATTTCCAGTGTATATTGATCATACTTCTAAACAAAAACAAAAACATTACACTACTCATACTTTACACAGGGTATGCACGTGCATACCCGTGCTTCAAGCTAGATCCGCCCCTGCAAGCATTATTCATATTTGTCAAATAATGATATATGGCTACCAACAAAGAAAGCTGTTTCCTCCATGAATAAGTGACGATAAATATGACATAATTGTTCTAGTAAATGATGATGCTCAAGATGAAATTTAAAGGGGATTTAAAGTGAGAACAAAAAAAACAAAAAAAAAGAACATTGAAACATAAGTACTATGGAGGATCACTGATATATGGACATCAATTTAAAAATTGAAACCCATGTAATTCAAACAAACATTGTATATAACTTTTGATAGTCATCCTCATAACCATATATTCATACCAAACATACCCTTAGCTCTTTCTTTTAATTTGATTCATTAATCTTTTCACTTGTATTAA
>BQNB010161231.1:0-13837 GCA_026074375.1 Tanacetum coccineum
GCTCCGCAAGATCTCATTATTAGCTAACCCATTATGATGACATGATTAAATTTTCGCACTTGAAGACTTGGACTATGGATAGACAGTAGCCGATTATGGATACATTAGATTATATATGACTATTTGTTTTGTGTTTTTATCTTAACACCAATTAAATGTGTATCCCATGTCTGTCCTAACCCTTATATCACCAAATAAACCTGTGTTATGTCACCCATGTTGCCTTTAAGAATTGTTTAGACCATAACTTCAACTGGTGTAGATTTGTGTACTCTCCAAGATTATGATAGAATACATACTATGACTATGCAGATGAGCGATCACTCCAAAAATGAACACTTGGACTAGTTGAGAGTTGAGTGATTTTTGATCCCCTTTTTGTGAGGTGTTCGGCTTTGATGTTTCTAGCATAAGTATTTTATAGATCCATTTCTTTGAGTTAAATCAGAGAAATCTTTTTATAAATTATTCTAACAGGTCTACTTGAGGGCAAACATAAGTCAAGTGGGGGGATATTTGATAACATCAAATAGTTGATACTTTTTATTGTTAATTTTCCCCTAAAAATACTTGCAATTGTCTTATAAATACTTGAATTCGATACTTTTACAGTTATTTCGTTGTTTTCAGGTAAAATGCAAGTATGTGATAAGAAACACAGGAAAAGGACGTAAAAATAAAGAAAACACGGATTCTTACGAGGCTTTACGGTGTAACCCCTACGATAGTGCTACGCCATAACCTATTCAAGGCAAGACACGTCACCCAGCAAAATTATGACGTAACCACACGCAAGGTTTACGTTGTAACATTATTATTATGAAAGTCTAAGACATCTAAGTCAGTATTACGGCATAACGTGGACACTTGGTTAAGCTGTAACATCCTTTAAGCCTGCAAGATGGAAAGTGCTCAGCAATTTAGGCGTAAAACTATAAAAAGTTACGCCGTGACTTATTCAAAATCTATAAATAGAGACCTCATTCAGCCACTTTACCATCAACCATTCCACCAGAGATCTAAGGGGTGATCAAGGCCTCAATAGCTCGAAGAATTCTACTAGAAGTCCAAGGGAGATCACACTTAACTTACTTTTGTATTTAATCATTCATAAACGACTTCTATAAGAATTATGAGTTTTTCATCCATGATTATCTTCATTAATTCTTGATGTATTGTTTCTATGAGCGGCTAAGCACTTCAAGTGCTGGCTTAGTCATGAATCTACTATCGTTATAATGTTTGTTTTCTGTTGGATCATGGTTTTGTTGGATATCCTTTTGACTATCGTGTAACCTTGGATTTTGGTAGTATTGTGGGTGGTTTAGATCATGTTAATCCTGTTATTAGATTACCACTTGAACGTGGGATTAACAGGGTACTAAGGTTGGGTGATCATCCTAACCCTAGTGTAGGAACTAACCCTGTTACCGCATCTATCACCTAATATACTTAAAAAGCACAGGAACTCTTTCAGAGAGGGTTAATAATATGCATAGGTTATTAGACTAGTTCTTGGGATAGTTGGGATTAATCACTATGACCTGGTTGCCCTACCTTCGTGACTTTCGGGGGATTCGGGATCGCAGGAATTATAGGGCAGACTAAAGATATCTATTCAGGTCTGTCGACTTTAGAAACCACTAATGAAACCATGGTGTAACATTGCACAGGAAAACATAGTTATAACGATAGTAATGAAATGGCTAGGCTAGTACGCCTTTCTCCCTGATTACTTCTCTCTCTTTTAATTTCCGCATATTTACTTTCCTGTTATTTTCAAAATCAACATCAAAACACTTTAAAAAACGTGACACTTAAAATTAAAACTAATTGACACTTAGCTCTTGGGATGACCTCGGATTTACCATCTCTACACTACTCACGATCGAGTTCTCTGCCCGTTTTTTTAAATTTGGGGGACACATTTTTTGTTAGAGTGAAATTGGAGTTTTACAAATTTTAAAACTTGAATAAAATATATTTTAAAAGAAAATACACATTAAGATCTATAAGTCGGGACCTTAACAACTTGGTATCGGAGCAACAAGATATGGGTGACTCGATGCAACTCTTTCAACAACAATTTCAGGCTTTCATGAAGCGATACAACAAAGATCAGCAACGCATACAATCTCAGTTTGAAGAGATTAGGCAAGAAAACACTCATAATAGCGTCATACGTGAGCCTCGTGTCAATCAACTTAATGAAGAAGGTCTTAATCATGGCAGTGGAGGTAGTAGGAACACAAATTGTCGCTGCAAACTGGATTTCCCTCATTATGATGGGTCAACTGACCCTTTACCATGGATGAGTCGTTGTGATTACTACTTTAGACACCAGCGGGTTGCGGATGAAGAGAAGATGAGTATGGTGGCACCACATTTAGAGGACGATGCCTAATATTGGTTTTTAAAACCGGAGACGGATCACCCACATATGGTCTGGGAGGAGTTTAAGGACCATTGTTGCCAACGATTCGGTTCTTATGGCAGTCGTAGTAAGTTAGGAGAGTTGGTTAAATTCCGACAAACCGGATCTGTAGAAGAATACCAACGACAGTTTGAGAAATTAGCTGCGCGTACATATCATCTTCCACCAGAACAAGTAGAGATTTTTATCAACGGGTTGCAAGACTACATCACAGTGGAAGTCGAATTACAACGACCAAGATCTCACTTCTCACTTCTGCTATGTACTTCGCTCGTTTATATGAACGGCACAGAATTAACAATCTGTTAACACAACAAGCTCAACGAGTTTATCTAAATCAGACTAATACGTCGTCATTCATACAGCGGCCGAGCCACCATGTCATTGCATCAAGTGTTTATCAAGGGCCAAAATAGCACACGGATGAGCGAAAGACTCTCTGTTTTAACTGTGGCGAAGGTTTTAATAGCGGGTCATGCAATGCAATCAATTATTTTACATTGGTATAGCAGATTCAGAAGATGATCAAGAACTACATATATCTCCCCCCCCCCTCCACCCCCGCATGTTTAATGGTGTTTCTCAAGTGGTGGCTCACTCGAATCCTCTTTTCGCTTAAGGACAAGCTCATTGTAGGGGAGGGGAGTAATGTTATATCACTAAAGGTTCAAGCAAAATACTAGCAACAATAATCGACCTTAGTTTACCATCCAAGTAGCGGTTTCCTTAGCAGTTGTAATAGCATTTGTAGTGTAATAAGTTTATATAATCAAAAAAGAAACATGAAGTTGTCTTTACAGAAATCTCTGTGTGTGTGTTGTAAGAGATCAAAGAGTTCTCTCTAATGAGGTCTCAAAATTCATGAGCAAACCAAACAAAAGAGGCAGAACATCAAATAAACACTCAAAACCCTCATATGATTTTACCCTACAAAGACCTGTAACGAGATCCATAAGTCCGGACCTTAACATGAAACCATATGTTGCAGAAATAGAACGCGCTATTGGTGCTGGTATTTACAAAGACCGTGACATCAACCGGCAGCAGTTAATTACTTTTATTTATTTATCCAAATGTGTAAAAAATCGAAGTTTATCTGTTGTTGCTAACCAGTGAATTTGCAATTCCGTAATACGTTTCTTCAGGGTTTTAGATCTTTTGTATGGACAGTGGTTTCATATCAGCTTAAAGACAGACTAAAATTGTCGCCCTCGGCTTCCCAGTTTATGACTTCAATGGCTTTCTTACCGTGGAGCATAAAACCAATTTTCGGGTATTCATCTAACTTTCATAATAAAATAATATAGACATGGATTGAATATAGGTCTTGTTGTTTTTTAGCATACATAACAATTATAATCTAAACAAATCATCAAAGCACGTAATAGCGGAAGCGATAACAAATCATATAATAACATGCATATAATTAACCGGGTCGGGTTACATACCTTTGGATTCTCGCGAGCACAAGAATCGTTCTTGATTACCTTTGTTCTTGATCAAATCCCTAATTAGGGTTTATGATTGGATCAATGAATAACCCCTTACCTTTTTGTTATTCGATCCAAGATATTAACTATAGTGAGTTAATACCTCGTTCTTGTACACACGTACTATAACCGAATTAATGCTTATGCTAGTAAATAAAACACAAACAATTTTGTTTTGGAAAAACAAAATCCGAAACCCTTGAAGTGGGGTATTCGGCCGAGCACCAGAAAAAGAAAAAGAAAACAAGTTTAGGGTTATAGCAAGTGCACAAAAGTCTATCCACAAATAACCCTAAGCCTTGTTTATATAGCCTTGATAACTTGGAGGACAAGTTGGTATGGGATTGGGTTTCCCAAAGCCCAACCGATCGGCTAATTAACCCCAAAAGGGCTTCCGGAACCTTTCCGACTTATTTTTTCATTCTAGTCCTTTACTTGTAATATTTAACGATCGTTAGTCAATCCTCGTTAACTACTAACTTCCATTAAACATTTATTTTGTGTTTTAATAATTAAATATATAACGTTTTATATATATTAATTATTGTCCATTAATTCCTTCATACGTAATGTGTGCAATCCCGAGGTCTCGAGTTCGATCCTAACACACATCTACTAATTTATGTCCATAAAACTAACAGCTCCCACTTGGACATATCTTAATAGTGTGATCACATCGGTTAGCGTCTAGCAACACGCCGATGCCTCTAGTACAATCTCGAGTAAGGTCTCCTGGACAAAACCTTTTAATGATTCATCATTATTATTATCCTTTTGTTTCTAATACAATGTTAATAAGGATATGGATCTTAGTCATTCCTTAATTAACTGATTCTGTTTCTCGTTTTATCTGATTGAGCAAGATTACCAAATCTTCTGAACGTATTCCAGAAAATCTTGGGTGTGGCCACACATACATCTTACCAATCCCACGAGGGGCCCAGTTGTATTAAACTTCAAAACGAATTTGAAGGAAACAAATCCCTTATTGACTACAAGCAAAACTTATGAATTTTGCAACACTTCTGAAAACAATCCGTATAACTACCAGTTACGTATAGCGTTAAATTGCTTCACAGAAATGCACTAGATCCATGACAGTTTCCTGGTATCTCAAGTCTGAGGATAACTATTTTATGATTTACTTAATGACAAGATCCATAAAGTACAATCATATAGTTGTGATAAATCCTATATTCAATTTATTGAATATCACCTAAATTTGGCATGTAATTACATTAATATACTTTCAAGTATATCCGACCACAATTTAGATTTGTCTTAATTTAATAATAGTCCCATATCATTAATTGACAACAGACATTTAGAATAATTCATTTATTCAAGTATTTAAAACATGTAAAATAGGATGCAAAATTAAATAACAAAAATAAACATAACCAATATTTTATTTCATCAAATAATAATGTTTACAATATCCTTTATCTAAATACTAATCACAGGTATGCATGAAACTACTAGCTAATTGAAGTTCAATTCCATTGGCAAGATCAGTAACCTTTCCTCTAGGTAAAGCCTTAGTGAAAGGATGAGCTAAGTTATCATCTGTGTGAACTTTTAATATTTTGATTTCACCACTCTCGACTTGTTCTCGAACATAGTGATATCTCCGCAGAAAATGTCTGGCGCCTTTCATGACTCCAGGTTCATTGGCGAATATGATTGCAGCAGAATTGTCACAATACATATTAATAGGTTTACTTATTGAAGGCATCACTCCAAGATCTTCAACAAACTTCCTAATCCAAACTGCTTCCATTGCAGCTTCTGACGCAGCCATGTACTCAGATTGTGTCGCATGCATCGCAATGGTAGTCTGCTTCTTGCTCTTCCAGTCTACTGCTCCTCCATTGACAACAAAGACATAACCCGTCTGAGACTTTGTATCATCTTTATCGCATTGCCAGGACGCATCACAGAAACCTGTAACATCAAGTTCTGTATCTGGATTTCCGCCATATACTAAAAACATATCTTTCGTATTCCTCAGATACTTTAGAATATGTTTAACAGCAACCCAGTGGAGCTTCCCCGGATTCTGTTGATACCGACTGACCAAGTTTTGAGCAAACGCCACATCTGGCCTTGTGCACCTTACAGCATACATGATAGATCCTACAGCCGAAGCATAAGGTACCCTTTTCATGTAAGCTTTTTCCTCATCTGATGAAGCACACATTTCATTACTCAAATCATGTTTGACTTCCATCGGTATAAAACCTTTCTTAGAGTTTTGCATATTGAATTTCTTCAATATCTTATCGATGTAAGCACTTTGGTTAAGTCCAATCAACCGCAGAGATCTATCTCTATATATCTTAATTCCCAGAATGTATGCAGCTTCTCCTAAATCCTTCACAGAAAAACATTTTCCAAGATAGTCCTTAACTTCCTTAAGCTTTGGAATGTTATTTCCCATAATCAAAATGTCGTCGACATATAGGATTAAGAATACTACATCACTCCCACTAGCTTTGCGATATACACATGGCTCATCACGATTTTGAATAAATCCAAACCTTTTGATTTCTTCATCAAATCGTTTATTCCATTGACGTGATGCTTGCTTCAAACCATAAATGGCCCTTTGAAGTTTGCATACACCGTTTGGAAATTTTGGATCAACATACCCTTCAGGTTGCTCCATATAGATGTCCTCATCTAAGCGACCATTCAAGAAGGCAGTTTTAACATCCATTTGCCAAATCTCATAATCATAGTATGCAGCTATGGCTATGAGAATCCTAATAGCTCTAATGTCTGCTACTGGAGAAAAGGTCTCCTCGTAGTCAATCCCATAGGTTTGAGTGCAGCCTTTAGCCACCAGACGAGCTTTATAGGTGTGTACTTTACCATCCATGTCAGTCTTCTTCTTGTATAGCCACTTACTCCTAACTACCTTGGCATTAGGAGGGCGGTCTACTACAATCCAGACTTTATTGACTTTCATGGATTTCATTTCCTCATCCATTGCACCTTGCCATATTGACTTATCAGGGTCAAGCATGGCAGTTCTATAATTAGCAGGTTCTCCAAGATCCCCTACTTCATTATCTTCAACCTCTATATTTAGATTTAGACGGTTGGGTGCATTCATAGCCCTTTCAGACCTACGGACAGGAATTAATTCCGGTGGAGGACCCAGACTTTCAGGTTCTACTGGAATTTCGCTAGTGTTTTCAGAAGGTAATGTATCCATATGATCATCTTCCAGATCATAATCTCTCCCACTGAATTCTTGAGATATGAGATCTCTTTCAAGAAAATCTCCATACCTAGCAACAATTACTTTGTTTTCAGGTGGAAAATAAAAGTAGTAACCCATAGTTTCCTTAGGGTATCCTACAAAGATACACTTAACAGATCTCTGTTGGAGTTTATCAGCTGAGTCACGTTTCACATACGCCTCGCAACCCCAGACCTTTAAATAAGACAAATTAGGCGCCTTGCCATGCCATATTTCATATGGTGTCTTATCAACCTTCTTTGTGGGAACCATATTTAGAATACGAACCGCAGATTCTAAGGCATAATCCCAAAAGGATAATGGTAGAGTTGTAAGATTAAACATAGATCGCACCATATCTAATAGTGTGCGATTTCTCCTTTCAGATACACCATTTTGCTGTGGAGTATATGGAGAAGTAAGATGCTGTACTATTCCATTCTTACCTAGATATTCTTTAAACTCTTGGCTTAAATATTCACCACCTCTATCGGATCGAAGAGCTTTAATCTTCTTTCCTAGTTGCAATTCTACTTTTGATTTAAATACCTTAAATGTTTCAAATACCTCATGTTTATGTTTAAGCAAGTAAACATAACCATAACGACTGAAATCATCAGTAAAGGTTAAGAAGTAGCTAGCACCTTTCCTTGACACATGCCTAAATGGTCCACACACATCTGTATGTATTAAACCAAGTAGATCTGTAGCCCTTTCAATGTTATTATTAAAAGGTTTCTTTGTCATCTTCCCAGAAATACAAGATTCGCATTTATCATATGATCCATCATTGATACTTTCCAAAAGTCCTTCACGTTGAAGCTTTTGCATGCGAGTCTTGCCAATATGGGCAAGTCTACAGTGCCAAAGATAAGAAGAATTCAAGTCCAACTTTCTCTTCTTATTTATGCTAAAAATAGAATTATTATTATACTTGGAAACATTATCATTCATGTCAATTTCAAACACACCATTCACAGATATTGCACTAAAATAGAAAATACCATTTAAAGAAACAGAAATTCCATTACTAGTAACAGTGTGAACAAATCCAAGATCCAACAAACAAGAAAAGGAAACAACGCCTCTAATTATAGAAGGTGCATAATGACAATTGTTTAATGGCAGTACTAAACCAGATGGTAAAACTAAATTAAACACTCCTATGGCTTCAACAGCTGCTTGTGCTCCATTTCCCACATGCAGATATTGCTCTCCATAGGATAGCTTCCTTTTCACTCTAAATCTCTGTAGCGTATTACATATGTGAATACCGTATTCAGTATCATATACCCAAGAATTTAATTTGTGAGTTAGATTAAATAATTCAATCATAAATAAGTTACCTGAAGCTACAGCACCGTGCTCAACCTTGTTGTTCTTATTTGTGCGCAACTCTTCGAGGTAAAGAGTGCAGTTCCTCTTCCAGTGACCAACTACGTTGCAGTGGTGACAAGCTTGATCCTTCTTTGGATTTTCCTTCTTCTGAGGAGGGTTTTGCTTAGGTTTTGGTTGATAAGCCACAACTTGCTTATTCTTATCAGCTTTGCCTTTGCCTTTACCCTTTTTGTTCGCTTGCGGTTTTGGCTTATTTACCCTACCCTTTTGAATAGCAAGTACCTGAGGAGTAGGGGCCTTGTCTTTTAAACCCTTTTCGAAGTCAATGAGCAATGCGTGTAGATCACTCACTGTCTTCCCCACGCAATGCATATTGAAGTTTCTAACAAAATCAACAAAATCCTTGTTAAGGGACCTGTTTATTAAGTTAATAGCCATATCATTGTCATAGGGTTTCCCAAGAGCTTGTAGTTGGTCCATGTAACCTTTCATTTCCAACACATGAGCACTTACGGATTTTCCTGGGGCTTGTTTGCAGCTGTGTAGGGTATCCACCAAATCGTAGATCTCTACAGCTGGAGGCTTTTCAAACATTTTTCTGAGTTTATTAAGAATGGCTTGCGAAAAATATAGTTCAAACTGCCTTTGTAGAGCATGTGACATTTTTCCAAGCATTAAACAAGCCACATCAGAATGTATCTTGTATTCAGCTTTCCATGCAGCTTTAACATTCTCAGCAGCATTCGCAGGGGGTTCATCAGGACAAGGCTTATACAAATAGTCATAGGTACCCGCCACTCTCAAGACAATTCTTAGTGACGGTACCAATCATTGAAATTGTCGCCAGTCAGTTTTTCTCGCTCAAAGAAAGTCTTGAACGCATAACTTAAAGTGTTGTTATTATCGGTTTGAGCCATTTCTACACAAAAAGTTCATATAATTAGTATTTTCGATAATCCATTTTTCAAGAAAATAAAATACCCAGGTAATATTCATATAACCATAGAATTTCTTTATCTTTTTGACTATAAATTCTTGAGATCGTTATCTTGCATCATCTCCTTGACTTGAAATCATCTTAATTTGACTTCCTAGATCATCTTGTGCTCTGACCAAACATGCGCATACTTGTTACATTCTTGTTTGACATAGTGATAGAAGTCTAAACACACTCCCGAATTGATGATTCTTTATTTGAATTTGAGGCTCTTTGATGGGTGGGGGAAGATTAAAATCAACTATCTTATTGGTGAACGATTGACTTTTGACAGCTTTATAATGAGCCCTTGGTTTATGAATCGACTTGCGGAATGAAGATCAACACCGTCGTCTTATCCGGAAATAAAACAGTTACAATAAAAGATGAATATAGGAGCTTTGTCAAATCATTCTTGAGTTTCGTGCAGATAACCCCGGGTTTCCCATTTTATAGTATAAATACTATACCTGTGATCAGGTAGATTCAAATAATCTCCTTGACAGGGTTTCCAGCTCAAAGCGTATGATCTTCTAACACAGATGTATTAGAATCACCATGCTTGCTAGTTCTCATTACCGGAACGTCTCAAAGCAGACAACACGGTAAGAGTGAATCAGATAGTTACTATCTTTCTGATTAAGTCGTCAATTCATTTACTGGACCAAAATTGATATCCAGTTATCACAAGCTTGATTCATATAGAATCTTGCAAGTCACCTACCAAGAGCTTGTTTGATGTTGGCTCAAGCAGGATTTCCATCTTCACTGTGAATACTTAAGTATCACTCAGATGTTCTGGCAAGATCTCAAGGATAATGCGTAGGACTCTTTGTTATAGCATGTGAACTTTATGGTGTTCAACAAGTGTATTTTGACATTGTGTCCTAATGAGATTTATACTTTGATCTCTTCTGGCTCTGCGGGTGGGGCCATTAAGTGTTTCCTCGATTTCAGCTTCGTCTTTGACTGTTGACTTTTTGGGGTTGACTTTGGTTGACTTTGACTTTGACTTTTCTGCTCTTTCCGTTCTGTGCTCAGTTTTGTCCGTTTTGGCTTGATTTTTCGTCTTTTTGTCGGATATCTGTTTCCTGCATAATATAAGTAAAAACATACAAATACAATGTATTTTTGGTACATTTTTGGTCATTTAAGTCCGTTTTTAATAGAAAATGGTATGTGTAATTAAGCACATACCAATCTTCAAACCTTCATACACATAAACCTTCACCAAATAATCCCCAAACCTTATCCTCAAAATGCTAACTCATATTCTCTTACATAATGTACTATCCTTATACTTGTGGTACTTCTATGCTCCTTACATTCTAAACAATATATCCCATATCTTTTCAAAATATTCTTCACAAAATATTTACTATTCACTTTCTTCTCCAATGAATTCAATTTTTAAACACGCATACTTCTTCATCTTCACCCTTTATCAATCCATGTCATCAATCCAAGTTCACACACTCTTCTCTTCTCAACTCTTGGATCAAAACTCAAACAAACACAACTAACACACTTTCACTTCTACCCTTGATCATGCCACCTCATCAATCCAAACTTCCTCATTCTCTTCTTAACCATTGGATTGATCTCTTATCTTAAACAAACAAAACTTCTCTCTCAAACATTCTCTTCTTACTCACATAACAAACACAACCTTCTTATCACCCTAGATCTTGCCATATCAACTATCCTACTTACCTCTCTTCCTTACATCTTCACCCACCATTTCAAATAAGATCAAGAGGCTCCCTTCTATCAAATCATGTTAAATCATGACAACTCATACACACCTCATACATTCTTATCCAACATATGCTTAAAGATTTTGAAATTCAAATTTCAAATCTTTCCATCCTTTCTCTCCAAGCAAAGAAAATTCTGTTAGCCTTAATTATATTAAGTCAAACAAGAATGTTATCGGTCTCATTAAGTCAAATAGGTCTTGTTATGTAATAGGCTAGTCGGGTATCATCGGGCTTGGTTTGTAATCTAATGTTGTCCATGTTAAGGGTGAAAGCCCAAGTTTAGCCAAGCCCGACCCGTTAAGAAAGCCCATGAGCCAACTAGAAGGCTAGGGTATAAATATCCCTTCACCACACTTGGTGAAGGGTGTTGGTTACATTTTTCATTTCACTTGTAACTCACCATTCTCTCTAATCTAGTTGTTTCTCTCTCTACTTTCTCTCTCTAAGATTTCTTATTTTCTAGCATATTGGTATAGATTATTGTTGTGTAATGGATTAAACTAGTGGGATAACATGTGGTATCACTCGCCAAGGGGTGTGTAGTGTTTGTTTTGTGTGAAATTCGTGGGTTAGTTGGTTATATTTTTTTTTGGTTCGAAAAAAGCAAGAAAAAATCAACTTTGATCTTTGTTTCGTGGTTAAAAGTGTTAAAGACTTGTACTTTTGGGCTTAGATCAATTCCTTGCATCATTACTAGGTGGTTTTAACATCATTTCGTAGCTTACAAGAAAGTTTGAAGATTTTTTCTTGGCTGCGTTTTGCCTATCTGAAGGGGTGTTCGTCGTTGCGTTTTGATCAGACTCGTTGCGTTTTGATAATATTCGTTGCGTTTTGATCAGACTCGTTGCGTTTTGATAATATTCGTTGCGTTTTGATCAGACTCGTTGCGTTTTGACCAAGAATCGTTGCGTTTTGACCAAGAATCGTTGCGTTTTGACCAAGAAGTGTTGCGTTTTGACCAAGATTCGTTGCGTTTTGCTCAGACTCGTTGCGTTTTGATTAGATTAGTTGCGTTTTGCTGAGACTCGTTGCGTTTTGATCATATTCGTTGCGTTTTGCTCATACTCACTGCGTTTTGGTCAAAAGTCACTGCGTTTTGCTCTTGAGTTTTATCTACAAGTTGAGATTTGATCCGCGCATCAGGTGGTATTTGACCGAATTTGGGAATCTATTAATCACCGTTTAATCAAAACATAACATCAAGACAAACAAACTTGAAGGACTTAAAACATCATTTTGGACTTAACATACAACCAATCAAACCAACAATCAACTTAATTATACTTGCAACGTAAATTAATTATTCATTCACGGTTTCTTCTTGATTTTGTAAAATCCCGCGAAAGATACGATTCTTTTCTCGGTTTTAATCAAAGATTTGTAAAATCCCGTGAACGTTAATTCATTTAAAAACCACAATCAATCACTTCATAACACTTAAGATCCGATATCCATTTACAACAACTTCATCAGAATGTCAAATTCAAATACCAATTTGCAAACTCAATCATCAAATGCTCTTCATAATGCTATCATGGAAGCGGGTAGCAAAGATCGTCCACCAATGTTGGCACCGGGTAATTACGTTCAGTGGAAATCCAGAATCAAGAGATACATTGACACCAAACCTAACAGTGAACTCATCCACTATTGTCTCCAAAATCCACCATACACGTATCAATGGGCTGAGAAAACAGTTCCAGTTGCTGAAGGTAGTTCTGAAACAACTACAGAGAGGTATATGGAGAACTATAAGAATGTTTCACAAGACATACGAGATCAACTGAATGCTGAAGCTGAAGCCGTTCAGATCATTCTCACAGGGATAGATAACGATATCTACTCCACAGTTGATGCTTGTCCGAATGCATGTGAAATGTGGAAAGCCATTGAAAGGTTGAAACAAGGTGAATCAATCAATGTTCAAGATCTTGAAACCAATTTATATTGGGAGTTTGGAAAATTCACATCACGGGATGGTGAATCACTTGAATCGTATTACTCACGGTTTTACAAGATGATGAATGAGCTTGTCCGAAATCAGTGTCATGTTACTAATCATCAAGTGAATGTCCAGTTCTTACTTCAACTACAACCAGAATGGCAAAGGTTTGTGACACTTGTTAAGCAGAGTCAAGAGCTGAAGACTGTCTCCTATCACAAGCTTTATGACATTCTGAAGCAACACCAGAATGAAGTCAATGAGATAAGAGCTGAAAGACTAGCACGTACTGCTAATCCACTTGCACTTGTTGCTCAACAACAACCAGTTTACCATCATCAAAACCATCCTACTCAAAACACTCAATATTCCTCCACCAGATCGCAACAGTCTACCAGAAACAGAGGAAAAGCAATTGTTACCTCTTCTGCTCCTACTTATGATCCAGAACCTGCTACGGTTACTGAAGATGAGGAAATGTCAAAGGAAAAGGAGATTGACAAACTCATGGCTTTAATTTCTCTCTCGTTCAAGAAAATCTACAAACCTACCAACAACAACCTTCGAACTTCATCAAACACCAGTCGAGCTAATCAAGATAATTCTCCAAGAATCAACAGAGGAACTGGGTATGATAATCAGAGGGCAGT